>PVKV010031154.1:0-21348 GCA_004027835.1 Alouatta palliata | reverse complement strand
CAATGAACATTCGTGTGCATGTGTCCTTATAGTAGAATGATTTATAATCCTTTGGATATGTACCCAGTAATGGGATTGCTGGGTCAAATGGAATTTCTATTTCTAGGTCCTTGAGGAATCGCCACACTGTCTTCCACAATGGTTGAACTAATTTACACTCCCACCAACAGTGTAAGAGTGTTCCTATTTCTCCACATCCTCTCCAGCATTTGTTGTTTCCAGATTTATGGAACAGAACAGAGGCCTCTGAGGCAACACAACACATCTACAACCATCCGATCTTTAACAAACCTGACAAAAACAAGCAATGGGGAAAGGAGTCCCTGTTTAATAAATGGTGATGTTAAATTTTTAACAAGCTAATATCTCACTTTCACCTTCCTCTTCTTCCTTTTTTTCCAGACTCTGGTAACCACTGTTCTACCCTCTACTTCTCTGAGTCAGCGCTTTTAGATCCCTCATACAGGTAAGATCATGCAGCATTTGCCTTTCTGTACTGGCTTATTTCACTTAACATAATGTCTCCAGTCTCACCCATGTTACTGCAAATGACAGAATGTCCTTCTTTTTTTTTTTTTTTTTTTGTGATGGAGTCTTGCTCTGTCTCCAGGCTGGAGTGCAGTGATGCGATCTCAGCTCACTGCAACCTCCACCTCCTGTGTTCAAGCAATTCTTCCGCCTCAGCCTCCCGAGTAGCTGGGATCACAGGTGCATGTCACTATGCCCGGCTGAGTTTTTTTGTAGTTTTAATAGAGACAGGGTTTCACCATCTTGGCCAGGATGGTCTCAATCTCTTGACCTTGTGATCTGCCTACCTCGGCCTCCCACAGTCCTGGGATTACAGGCATGAGCCACCCCTCCCGGCCATGAATGTCCTTTTTTTTAAAGGCTGAATAGTATTCATTGTATATGTACCATATATATATATTTTTGAGACACAGTCTCACCCTGTTACCCAGGCTAGAGTGCAGTGACATGATCTCGGCTCATTGCAACCTCTGCTTCCTGGGTTCAAGTGATTCTCCTGCTTCAGTCTCCCACTGTGCTCGGCCGATTTTTTTTGTATTTTTAGTAGAGACAGGGTTTCGCTGTGTTGGCCAGGCTGGTCTTGAACTCCTGATTTCAGGTGATGCGCCTGCCTCAGCCTCCCAAAATGCTGGGATTATAGGCGTGAGCTACCATGCCTGGTCCCATTGTATATATGTCACATTTTATTTATCCGTTCATCTGCTGATAGACACTTGGGTTGCACTGTCCATGATTTCCTGTCTTGGCTATTGTGAATAGTGCTGCAGTGAACAAGTGAGTGCCAATTATCTCTTTGACATGCTGACTTCAATTCTTTTGGATCCATACCTACAAGTGGTATTGCTGGGTCTTATGGTACCATATTTTGTTTTTAATTAGCTTGATTTAATAATTCTGGATTGTATATATATCAAAACATCACTTGCATCCCATGAATTATTTTTTTAAATTGTATCAATGTAAAAAATGAAAAATGTTTAACCTCACCAATTACACTAAAAAGCAAATTAAAACAATTGTGTATCATTTGCAACTATCTTATAGAATAAAAAATTACAAAACCAAGTTTTTGCAAAAATTCAGTCGAAACTTTTATTATATAGGTCAAATAAAAAACTGCAAACTTTAGAGGGAAAGGTCTTTAGCTGTCCAAAAGACCACTTACACACCCGCCTTTCATCCCTACATTCTATCAATTAAAAAAAAATGGAGAAAAATTTTTAAAAGTTGTAAAAAGCAGGAGGCTCAAATATTCCCTCACTCATTCAACAATTATTAATTGAGCATGTACAATACAGAAGGCATCATGCTAGGCATTGGAGAGACTGCAGTGAACAATATAAACAAACGGATTTGTGATGTAGGAATTGTGCATACATTTACACAGAGTCTAAGGGATAGAAAGGGATGCAAAGGAGGTGGCACATGAACCAAGACTTGCATGAAGTGCAAGAGTTAACTGTGAAAAGAGACAAGGTCCATTCATGAAGTATTGCTATAATAAAACTTGGTAGTGAACCATCCCCAAACCCAGTGGTTTAAGATAAATTAAAATAACTCATTATCTCCATGATTAATTCTCTCTGACTCAGGCAGGCAGGGTTTAGTTGATTCAATCTGGGCTTGGCACCAAGTTGAAAATTATGCCCATGTTGGCACCGTGTAAATCTTAGACCAGCGGGTCAAGTGGGGCATGTTCCTTATCATGATGACAGACGCACAGGAGGGTTCATCTTGCCACATAAGCATATTGCCAGCTGTTATTTGTGTTACATTTGTTAACATCCCATTGAACAACGTAAGTTGTATGGGCAAGCCCAATATCATTGGGACAGGGAAGTATATTCTATCTAGAGTAGGAGAAGTAAGGAAGTGAACATTTGTTGAACCATAATCCAAGCACTCACATGAGGGAAGAGCATCTCAGGTAGAGAGAAGTGCATGTGCAAAGGTACTATGCTGGAGGCAAGCTTGGTCCAACAAGATGGCTAATAGTGTCAACACAGAGTAAGAGGTTGGTTGCAGTAATCCTATTCTAGCTCATGTCTGTAATCCTAGCACTTTGGGAGGCTGAGGTGGGTGGATTGCCGGAGCTCAGGAGTTCTAGACCAGCCTGGGCAATGTGATGAAACTCTGTCTCTACTTAAAAAAAAAAAAAAAAAAAAATTAGCAGGGCGTGGTGGCATGTGCCTATAATCCCAGCTACATGGGAGACTGAGGCAGGAGAATCACTTGAACCCAGGAGGTGGAGGTTGCAGTAAGCTGAGATCGTGCCATTGCCCTCCAGCCTGGGAGACAGAGGGAGACTCTGTCTCAAAAAACAAAACATAAAGAATAGGCAAGGAAGAGCCTGAGAGACAAAGCAGGCAGGTCTGGCTCACAAACAGTCTCTGAGGCCAAAGTTAGGGAAGGAATTTATATTTTATAGGAGGATAATAGGAAGCCATTGGAGGTTTTCAGTAAACACATGATAATCTCATTTACCTGTGAGAAATATGATCCTAATTTTATGTAAAAAAGATATATCTGCATAGAAAAAAAATCAAAGATATATCCCCAGATATCAATGGTGGTAATGTCTCAGCAGTGTGATTATGTGTAATTTTATATTGCTTTATTTATTCTTTGTTGTGGTTTCCAAATATTGATAATCATGAATTTACTTTGCCAACAAGAGCAAGTGTTATCTTAAAATAAAAAGGTGATTCTTACAGGGATTCCAGAGAGAAGTAATTAGCAAGACACACCAGTGTCCTAGTAATTCGCTTTCATCTCTAATTCCTCTAGTCTCTACTCTTGGAAGAGCTGATAATTTAAAGTCAAAATAAATCTAACCATGTTTTGGCACACATATATATTGGTACATATATATACACACATGTACAGTTTTCATTTGATTATGTAATATTTCACACACAGAAAAAATAACACACCAATATAACAAAAAGTCATGTATGAACCACCCAGCTCAGACATACAAATTTGCCTTGTTTGCTTCAGTTCTGTCTCCCACCCTCCTTTCTCCTTTCCAAATAAAAATCCTTTTTTTTTTTTTTTTTTTTGAGACAGAATCTCGCTCTGTTGCCCAGGCTGGAGTGCAGTGGCACGACTTTGGCTCACTGTAATCTTTGCCTCCCAGGTTCAAGCGATTCTTCTGCCTCAGCTTCCTGAGTAGCTGGGACTACAGGTGCATGCTACCACACCCACCACACCCAGCTAATTTTTGTATTTTTAGGAGAGATGGGGTTTTACCATATTGGCCAGGCTGGTCTCGAACACCAGACCTTGTATTGTACCCACCTCAGCCTCCCAAAGTTCTGGGATTTTCAGGCATGAGCCACTGCACCTGGCCCCAAATAAAATTCTCATTGATATAGTCGAAATCTCAGTAACCAACCAGATCTAATTCCTCTTCTGTCATCCACAGAGGTAACAACTATCTGGAATTAGGAGTTTTAATTCCTGTGAATATTTTATACTTATATTTATTCATAAACAATTGATAGTGTTGCTTTACCTTGCTTTTCATCTTTACTACCTGATACATTCTATGCTTCTCTAACTTTTCACTCATTTTCAAGGCTATCACGGAGCTGGGGGTGGGACAGTAGGAATGGTGGGCGGGGGGAAAGTGATACAGAGCTTGCAGTTCTTACTGAGAGTTATCTGTTTTTCTTGAATAAGTACTCCTTGGATTGCTGAAAACCATTGGCTCACTTCCAGCACTTTGAAAAAGTTGATTCAGAAAATTTTGCCAGTGGTCTTGTTGCTTTTAGGGAGGAAAAGAATTTTCAGAAGTTCTTCCCAATTATTTTCACTCCTGTAACCCTTTGGTTTATAAATATTTTAATGGCAAAATCTAAATCGAGTATTAACAGGTAAGATGAAGTCACAGAAATTTTTTATCCCTGTTTCATGCAATGTCAAAAAATTAATGTTAGCTCTGTCATTCAGAGGAAAAACATTTTTGAATATAATGCTACTCGTATGTATTTGAAATGCCAGCCTACTGTGAAAATTAAAGCCAATAGCAATAGACAACTTTTGATGCAACCAGGCAAGGAAACTTGGTGAAGAAACTCTCATTTACAGAATGGATAGAGGGTGAGTACCAGGAAAAGAGACTGAGATGTGTTGGTCAAGAAACTAAGTTAGAAGAGAGTTCAGTCAAGGAAGCAAGGAGGATCTTTTGGTAAGTGGGAATAACAATGCTGCATGTTTTGAGATATCAAATAAAAGTTATGGGCCCTTTGGATTTGACACCATGGAAATCATTGATCACCTTATAGAATTGTTTGGGTGTAGGTGAGTGGTGCTTATGAGAGAGAAGCCAGACTGGAAGGCATGAGAATTTTAGGACATGAAGGAATAGGAGCTTTGATTCTAGACAATCTTTGGAGAAGTTTGCCAAAAAGAGTGGAGACTGTTATAGTGTTTAGTTAGAATGGGGAGAAAGTATATAAGAGAAAATCTGGAGATATTTGAATGTGGTTGAATGTAAGAGAAAAAAAGAAGCTGACCATACAGGAAGACACACTCAAGTAACAAACTCCTTGACCAAACCAGAGGATGGGATCTGCAGTCAAGTGAAAGAAATGACCTTTGATGTAGGTAGGGATGGAAGGCAGGTAGGTACGTAAGTGGTCTTCTGGGAAGCTGAAGGAGTTTCTGCTTCTCCAAGAGGTCATCTGCTAGATGATAGAGGAAAGATTGTTGATAGTGGGATGTTGGGAATACTTGAGAATCTGTGACATTGAAGTAGAGAATGGGATAATTTGGTGATAGGGATGATAATGTTTTGGGGCAAATTTCAGAGGCCAACTGAAGTTATTAACCATAAATTTATAGTGGTCCCAGTCAGCCTGGTTGGGTGAATTCCTCTGGTAACATTTAGCAACTTGTGAGACATTCAGTGAGAGGTAGGATGTTGAATTCGTGTATGTTTGGGATTTTGTTAAGTAGGTGCAGCTAGAAGATAGTGGAGCAAGAAAGTTCCTGAAGACTAGCAAGAGAGTGGTTGATATTATTAACCACAGAATTGTGGATAAAAAAAGGAAGGGAACGAAACCTAGAAGGTATGGAAAAGGAGAAAGTAAAGTAGAAAGTGCTCCAGAGGTTTCTGTAGGACTGATGAACACGTGTGTTGAGAATAACTTGGGGCATAGGTGGAGCAGCAGTAATTTGTTGTCCAAGCTGCCTTATGCTTATATTAATAAGCAGCTTCAGAGATGGTGCAGTTCAACAGTTCTGAGAGATGTCAAGTATGGGAGGGTGGCTGGGAGCAGTGGCTCATGCCTGTAACCCCAGCTACTCTGGGGCTGAGGAGGGAGGAACATTTGAACCAGGAGTTCCAGGTGGCAGATCACACCACTGTACACTAGTCGGAGTGACAGAGCCAGACCCCATCTCTTAAAAAAAAAATGGGAGGGTGCTATATACTGAATGTTTGTATTCCCCAAAATTTACATTTTGAAATGCTAACCCCCAATATGATGATATTAGGTGGAGGGATCTTTGGTAGCTAATTAGGTCATGAGGTTGGAGCCCTCATGAGTGGAATTAGTGCCCTTCTAAGAGTTGCCAAACTAGGTACAGTGGCTGAAGCCTGTAATTCCAGCACTTTGGGAGGCCAAGGTGGGAGAATTGCTTGAAACCAGGAATTCGAGGCCAGTTTGGGCAACATAGTGAGACCCCATCTCCACACACACACGCATACACAAACACACACACACACACACACACACACACACACACACACACACAGCCAGATGCAGTGGATTGCACCTGTAGTCCCAGCTACTCAGGAGGCTAAGGTGGGAAGATCACCTGAGCCTGGGAAGTCGAGTCTTCAATGACCTATGACCTTGCCACTGCACTACAGCCTGTGTGACAGAGTGAAACCCGTCTCTAGAAAAAAGAAAAAGAAAGAGACCCTGGAGAATCCTTTGCTCCTTCTGTCGTTTGAGGAACACAGTGAGAAGATTGTGAACCGAAGCGGGCTCTCACCAGACATCAAATCTGCTGCTGCTTTCATCCCAGACTCCCAACCTCCAAAACTGTGAGAAATAAATTCTTCTTATTATAAGCCACCCAGTTTCTAGTATTTTGTTATGGCAGCCAGAGTGGACAGACAGAGGAGGTAGCCAAAGTGGAGTAAAAGAGGAAGTTTCTGAAGCCATGAAGTGAGATTGGCTGTGAAGATAGTAAAGTCACTCAAGAAGATGGCAGAATTTAGGGTGAAGAGTAAAACTGCCAATTGCCAAAGAAGTCCATGAACGCAGCCAACACAGTGAAAAAAAATGTTGAAATTTGAATCTAGAGTCCTGGACTATAAGTTCTCCAACTACACTCAGTATTGCCTTGACCTTCCTATGTTTACCGTCTCGAATTATATGATGATAATGTTTAGAGTCTCTCCTTAAACTGATTATAAGCTCCTTTAGGTTCAAAGATGGTGTCTTATTTATCATGTGTAACTCAGACTACTTTATGCCAGATATGCAATACATTCTATCTTGATTAAATGAACAGGAGAGAACTAAACAAGTAGGCACAATTTTGGAGACTAGAGAGGATCTTCCTATTTTTGCTGATTGCAGTTTTAGACTATGACAGATCTTGTTCTCCTCCTCTCCTTAATTCCAGTGTTATCAGTTAGAAATATGTGTTTTAAAAATTAGAATATTTAGAGACTTTGGTGAAATTGAGTAAAAGAAAAAAAAGCCTTCCTCTTATTTACCTTTGATTCCTTGCTGCTTCTTTGCTCTGCCGCCTCTCAGCATTGTAACTCTGAGTTTCTTAGTATCAAGTATAAAGCTGTCAAACAGGATTTGTGGGGACTCCTATTTTAAAAGTCTTATCTTGGATTCACTGTTCATTCCCCCTGAAAGCCAAGAGGTGGCTAAGAAAACAAAATAAAGAGAAAAATTAAAGTCTGCGTCATCTGAATTTTTTTACAATCCGTCCCTCTTTAAAGTATGATAATTAAGCTTTACAAGGATGAAAATTGTTTTCCATATGATCTGATTGATCATTTCCTTAGCATCTTTGCTCATTTAATGAAAGCAAGATTAATGCTTTGTACTTAAGAAAATTGTGAAATGGAGAATGATACAGACACCCATACATCAATCATATGAAGTCTTAAAACATTGGTAAATATGAATTTTCTTCCTTCAACTTGAAGGCTAGAGACAACAAGAAAGACAAAGATGGAGTAAACTGAGTGAAGAAAAGGCAACATATTCAATTCTGTGGCCTAAAGATACAACCAGGGCTTGATTTCTAATTTCTTGGATTAATTATGTTTGTACTTGACATAGTCTCGTATTCCTTTCCGGGATAAAAGAGTAAGTTGGCTTTGACAACCATCACCACATTGGCTTCTGAGGATGACCTTTCTGGACAGAGGAATGTGCCTTTCTTTGTTTGCTGTTCATGTGTGTACTTCCTGAAGCTGCGTGTTCTATTGAAGAGGATAGCCTTTAATTCAGCGTATAGTTCAGTGTATGCAAATAGCTCAGCACACCAGTCAATATTTCTCGTACCTTCCTTTATCTACTGGTACCTCTGCCCTCTCTTCTCCCGGATATTCAGTATTCCTTTGTACACCTTTGGCTGCCCAAAGTCCAATGTTTGTATGCTTCATGAAGTCTTCCTCTTCTCCAGCATGCTCCATGCTTTCCACGTAATTATCTCCTTCCCTTCCAAGCCTTCCATTAACATTTCCCTTTTCTTGTGATTAGTGAATTGATACATGTTAAGTACCTGCTCTGGATGATCAGTTTGGCTCCAATGCTTGTATAACTTACTCTTTGGTTTGAGTCAGAGTTTACCTGCATAAACATCACAAAAAGGCAATTATGGGTCAAATTACATCACCCATAGAAGTAATTTTTCATAGAAAAAGGAAGTTGATGTGGGCTAATGTAGTCAGAAAAAGGTTAATGGAATCCAAATGCACCAGCATCTGGAGATAAAGCGTTAATGTTTTATTTCCCTACTGAATAACTTATTGGAATAGTTTAAACTCAGTGAATTAACATTTATGCACTTCAGGCAGGTATTAAGTTGGTGCACAAGTAACAGTTGCTTTTGCACCAACCCTGATATTTTCGGTCATAGCTGCATATGCCTTCAAATCACCGAGCTTCCTATATGGTGCAATTTCCTTGTATAAGCTGAAGGCTTCCAACTCTCAGTCTCTTCCAATTTATGGGGGCACTATGCAGAAACTAAGAGTTAACACGTGCAGTGGGGTCTCCATGAGGGTTGACTGAAGATGAAGATGACTCTGACGATATCATCCTGACCTGAGTCTTTGGATACCTTTTGTCTGTAATTTGGAAAGAGGCTATGGGCTAACGATTTTCAAATGCTTGGAGCTTCTGTAATTTTAATAGTTTTTCAGTGACATGAAGAAACAGACTTCCTTTCTACAAACCATTTTCCAAGAATTAGACAGGCTACTTCTGTTCCCTCTGGCAGACTGGTTATCCTGCCCTCCTCTCTCTCTCTCTCTGTTTCTTAACCTAAATTTGATTTTTGAAGGATTTAATCTCATTCCCTATCACAACATTATTTTTCATAACAGCAGGAAGAAATCTGATAAACCATTCTAGTTTCTTACGTTTGTGAATTTAATTCCCACTTCATCAAAATGGGCTCCTGTCGGGAGGGGAAACCAGATGCGCCAAGTTGTTGGAGTCTTAAATGTCTCTCCAGCTTGTTGAAGCAATTGCATTAAAAATCCTAATAAATATAGTTGCCGGCTTTCTTGCTTCCTGTGTGTTCCTGCTGCAGTTATACTATTTACACTTGAGTTTTTGCCACAGCTGGTTAGAACTCAATGACTGCCTGCTCCACTCTGCCTGTTTGAAGTTGTTATCTCCCTCAAGGTTTCTCTTGCATGCATGGAGCTTCTTGTAATTCCTTTCTTTGATTGCAAAGTGATGGAGTGGTATAGCAAGAAGAGTATTGGTGTTGGTCCCAGAGATGCCCAGGGTTTGCATCCTGGTTCTGGCATTTACTTGATGTATGATCTTGGGTATTTTCACTTTTTTTTTTTTTTTAATGAGACAGAATTTCGCTCATTGCCCAGGCTGGAGTGCAATGGCACAGTCTCGGCTCACCACAACCTCTGCCTCCTGGGTTCAAGCGATTTTCCTGCCTCACACTCCCCAGTAGCTGGGATTACAATCATGCACCACCTTGCCTGGCTAATTTTGTATTTTTAGTATAGACAGGGTTTCTCCATGTTGATCAGGCTGATCTGGAACTCCTGACCTCAGGTGAGCCACCTGCCTTGGCCTCCCAAAGTGTTGGGATGACAGGCATGAACCACCGCACCCGGCCACTTCTTTGATACTCATTATACTTACCTTGAAGAGTCTTAGGATTAAATGAAATAATCCATACAACAGCATCTGCCACAGCCACTTGCATATAGGAGCATTTGCTCTGTGTATTTCTTACACTTACCTTCATGAATTTGGCTATAATCAAGAAACAGAAATTTTGTATTCACAGGAGAACTATTCTAAGCCTAGTGTTGTATTCCGTTTATACACTATACAAGCTGTTATTTCATTTTCATTCTGACTTTTTAGTTATCAATGTTCCTATATTATTAATATTAGCACTTTTTATCCATACAGTACTTGAGGCTTATAATGTGCTCTTATGTTTTTATGTGTTTTCATGTGCTTTTGTATCGTGCAGCATATGCAGCCTGAAATTCATCTTGTTGGTTCATCATTCTCTATGGGATATTACATACATGGTCTGCTCATTCTCAGCACCATAATCGTAACTGCAGAGTTTACTTGATCAAGAAAGTCAATTATGACAGGTGGAGCTCTTCAAACTGGAACTCCATGAAGACAACTGAACACATCTATTGAACTCTGAGGAAACATGGTAGTGGCTTAGTCTGAATTGTGCTACTCCTCCTCTTGGAAATTATACAGAACAATAAACCAGTTTTTAAAATTATACTTTAAGTTCTGGGATACATGTACAGATTGTGCAGGATTGTTACATAGGTATACACCTGCCATGGTGGTTTGCTGCATCCAACCCCCCCTCACCTACATTAGGTATTTCTCCTAATGTTATCCCTCCCCCATCCCCCACCCCCTGCTATCCCTTCCCTAGCCCACCCCTCAACAGGCCCTAGTGTGTGATGTTCCCCTTTCTGTATCCATATATTTTCATTGTTCAACACCCACTATGAGTGAGAACATGCAGTGTTTGGTTTTCTGTTCTTGTGTCCGTTTGCTGAGAATGATATTTTCTAGCTTCATCCATGTCCCTGCAAAGGACGTGAACTCATCTTTTTTTTATGATTGCATTGTATTCCATGGTGTATATGTGCCACATTTTCTTTATCCAGTCTATCATTGATGGGTACTTGGTTTGGTTCCAAGTCTTTACTATTGTAAATGGTGCCACAATGAACATATGTGTGGACGTGTCTTTATAATAGAACAATTTATAATCCTTTGGGTATATACCCAGTAATGGGATTGCTGGGTCAAATGGAATTTCTAGTTCTAGATCCTTGAGGAATCGCCACACTCTCTTCCACAATGGTTGAACTAATTTACACTCCCACCAACAGTGTAAAAGTGTTCCTATTTCTCCACATCCTCTCCGGCATCTGTTGTCTCCAGATTTTTTAATGATTGCCATTCTAACTGGCATGAGATGGTAGCTCAATGTGGTTTTGATTTGCATTTCTCTAATAATCAGTGATGAGCATTTTTTCATATGTTTGTTGGCCTCATATATGTCTTCTTTTGAAAAGTGTCTGTTCATATCCTTTGCCCACTTTTGAATGGGCTTGTTTGTTTTTTCTCTTGTAAATCTGCTTTAGTTCTTTGTGGATTCTGGATATTAGCTCTTTGTCAGATGGGTAGATTGCAAATTTTTTTTCCCATTCTGTTGGTTGCTGATTCACTCTAATGATTGTTTCTTTTGCTGTGCAGAAGCTCTGGAGTTTAATTAGATCCCATTTGTCTGTTTTGGCTTTTGCTGCCATTGCTTTTGGTGTGTTAGTCATGAAGTTCTTGCCTATGCCTATGTCCTGAATGGTGTTGCCTAGGTTTTCTTCTAGGGTTTTTATGGTGTTAGGTTTTATGTTTAAATCTTTAATCATCTGGAGTTAATTTTTATATAAGGTGTAAGGAAGGGGTCCAGTTTCGGCTTTCTGCACATGGCTGTCCAGTTTTCTCAATACCATTTATTAAACAGGGAATTCTTTCCCCATTGCTTGTGTTTGTCAGGTTTGTCAAAGATCAGATTGTTGTAGAAGTGTGGCATTGCCTCCAGGGCCTCTGTTCTGTTCTATTCGTCCATATCTCTGTTTTGGTACCAGTACCATGCTGTTTTGATTACTGTAACCATGTAGTATAGTTTGAAGTTAGGTAGTGTGATGCCTCCAGCTTTGTTCTTTTTGCTTAGGATTGTCTTGACTATATTGGCTCCTTTTTGGTTCCATATGAAGTTTAAAGTGTTTTTTTCCAGTTCTGTGAAGAAGGTCAATGGTAGCTTGATGGGGATAGTGTTGAGTCTGTAAATTACTTTGGGCAGTATGGCCATTTTCATGATATTGATTCTTCCTAACCATGAGCATGAAATGTTTGTCCATCTGTGTCCTCTCTTATTTCGTTGAGCAGTGGTTTGTAGTTCTCCTTGAAGAGGTCCTTCATGTCCCTTGTTGGTTGTATTCCTAGGTATTTTATTCTCTTTGTAGTAATCATGAATGGATGTTTGCTCATGATTTGGCTCTCTGTTTGTTTGTTATTGGCATATAGGAATGCTTGTGATTTTTGCACATTAATTTTTTATCCTGAGACTTTGCTGAAGTTGCTTATTATCTTGAACTCCTGACCTCAGGTGATCACCCACCAAGGCCTCCCAAAGTGCTAGGATTACAGGTGTGAGCCACCGCACCCGGCCTTGTTGCTTATTATCTTAAGGAGATTTTGGGCTGAAACGATGGGGTCTTCTAAATATATAATCATGTCATCTGCAAATAGAGACAATTTGACTTCCTCTTTTCCTAATAGAATACTCTGTATTTATTTTTCTTATCTGATTGCTCTGGCAGAACTTCCAACACTATGTTGAATAGGAGGGGTGAGAGAGGGCAAATTTTAAAAAAATGTACAAATTCCATTTTCAGTGAAACTAGGAGACCCAGAATATTCTTGAACTACAAATCTATGTGCATGCTACCCCAAACACCTGAGGCCAATGGAAGCAGGCAAAGAGCTGCATGGTAAATGGTGATGGGCAATGGAAAGGAGGTGAGATACAGTGGCTGTGGTGGCGGGAGTCTCAGAAAACATAGCAGTGTTCACTTCCAGAGCAGGCGGCCCCATCTTGGGTGGCAACTTTTGTGAGCAGGGATGAATTCAGAGTGACCAACTCTTCCTAGCTGGCTGGAACTTTACTGGTTTTAGCACTGGAAGTCCTGTGTCCTAGGAACCTCCCCAAACCTGAGCATGGAGGGATACTGCTCACCCCAGATGAACTAGAACAAGGTGTGCCCCCAAAGGGAGAAGATGGGAAAGGCCTGGAACCACATTGGGGGCAGAGTACAAAAAATATAAGCTAAAACAGATCAACAAAAAGTGAGAATACTCCCGTTGAAGGTATGAGATGCGTCTCATGTAACTGGCTTATAAAGATACTGTGGGGTCACATGGGAAGAAGCCATTCTGAATCTTTTAAAAAATGTCTAATTTTTAATTCTTTTTATTTATTTATTTCTTTTTAGAGATGGGGTCTCACTATGTTGCCCAGGCTGAAGTGCAGTGGCTATTCACAGGTGCGATCCCACTGCTGATCAGCACAGGAGTTTTGACCTGCTCCATTTCAAGCCTGGGTCGGTTCACCCTTCCTTAGGCAACCTGGTGGTCCCCTGCTCCTGGGAGGTCACCATATTGATGCCGAACTTAGTGTGGACACCTTATTGGCATAGCACACTACAGCTCAGAATTCCTGGACTCAAGCGATCCTCCAGCCTCAGCCTCCCAAGTACCTGGGACTACAGGCATGCACCATTGTGCCTGGCTCTAATTTTTAATTCTTATGGGTACATAGTAGGTGTATATATTTATGGGGGACATGAAATATTTTGATACAGGCATGCAATGTGTAATAATCACATCATGGAGAATGGGGTATTCATCTATTGAAGCATTTATGCTTTGTGTTACAAACAATCCAATTATACTCTTTCAGTTATTTTAAAATGTAGTTATTATAGACTATAGTTACCCTGCTGTGCTATCAAATATTAGGTCTTATTCATTCCTTCTATTTTTTTTATACCCATTAGCCATATCCACCTCCTTCTCAATGACCCATTACCCTTACTGGTAACCATCCTTCTATTTTCTATGTCCGTGAGTTCAACTGTTTTGACTGTTGGAGCCCATAAATAAATGAGAACAAATAAGTTTGAACATGGCATGTTTGTCTTTCGGTGCCTGGCTTATTTCACTTGACATAATGATCTCCAGTTCCATCCATGTTGGGAAATATGACAGGATCTCATTCTTTTTTATGGCCCAACAGTACTCCCTTGTATATATGTACCATATTTTCTTTATCCATTCATCTGTTGGTGAACGTGAGTTGCTTCCAAACCCTGGCTATTGTAAACAGTACTGCAGTAAACATGGAAGTGCAAGTATCTCTTCGATATTCTGATTTCCTTTCTTTTGGATATATATTCAGCAGGAGGATTGCTGGATTATATGGCAGCTCAATGTTTAGTTTTCTGAAGAACCTCTACACTGTTCCCCATAGTGGTTTGACTAATTTACATTCCCACCAACAGTGTACAAGTGTTCTCTTTTCTTCACATTCCGCCAGCATTTGTTATTGCCTGCGTTTTGAATATAAGCCATTTTAAATGGGGTGAGATGATATCTCATTGTAGTTTTGTTTTGCATTTCTCTGATGGTCAGTGATGTTGAGCACCTTTTCCTATGCCTGTTTGCCATTTGTGTGTCTTCTTTTGCGGAATGTCTAGTCAAATATTCTGCCCATTTTTATATGGGATTATTAGATTTTTTTTAATCGAGTTGTTTGAGCTCTGAACTATAGAGTAGTTTGCAAATATTTTCTCCCATCCTCTGGGTTGGCTCTTCACTTTGTTGTTTTCTTTGCTGTGCAGAAGCTTTTTAACTTGACGTAACCCCATTTGTCCAGTTTTGCTTTGGTTGCCTGTGCTTGTTGGGTATTACTCAAGAAATTTTTGTCCAGATCAGTGTCCTGGAGATTTTCTTCAATTTTTTTTTGGTAGTGGTTTCATAGTTTGAGGCCTTAGTTTTAAGTCCTTAATCCATTTTTATTTGAATTTGTTCATGGTGAGAGATAGGAGTCTAGTGTTTATTCTTCTGCATATGGATATTTCCCAGCATCATTTCATGAAGAGACTGTTTTCCCCCCAGTATATATATTCTTGGCACCTTTGTCCAAAATGAGTTCACTGTAGGTGTGTGGATTTGTTTCTGCATTCTCTATTCTGTTCCATTGGTCTATGTGTTTTTATGCCAGTATATGCTGTTTTGGTGACTTCTGTAGTATAATTTGAAGTCAGCTAATGTGATCTCTCCAGTTTTGTTCTTTTGAATCTTTTTTTTAAATATATTTTTTATTGCATTTTAGGTTTGGGGGTACATGTGAAGAACATGGAAGATTGTTGCATAGGTACACACATGGCAGTGTGATTTGCTGCCTTCCTCCCCATCACCTATATCTGGCATTTCTCCCCATGCTATCCCTCCCCAACTCCCACCACCTGCTGTCCCTCCCCTTTGTCCCCCCGACAGACCCCAGTGTGAGATGCTCCCCTCCCTGTGTCCATGTGTTCTCATTGTTCAACACCCGAATCTTAAAGGCGAAGAGAATGTGGTCGCACGGAGGCATCAGTTTTAAAGGAAATAGTCTGTTGTAACGGAGGAGGACACCCATTATCTGTAAAGCTTAGAACACTGGATGTCCTCAGTCCTTCCCTTCTGTACACTAGTATTCTTTGTCCAGCTGGTTCAGAAAAATCAAACTCATTCAAATATGAGTAAACAAAAAGCTGGCATAGCATTTATACAGAGATCTATTAAACTGTGGAAAATAATAGAAAAACGTTCCTGTAGAAGAATGAAATGCCCTAGAAAACCATTGCCGAGATGCAGACAAACCTGTAACTTAACATCCCATGAATTAAAAATAAAAAATGTAAGGGAATAATAACAATTGTTATTATTATTTGAAAATTTAATTTAAGTTCCAGGATACATGTGCAGGAAATGCAAGTTTGTTACATAGGTAAATGTGTGCCATGGTGGTTTGCTGCACCTATGAACCCGTCAGCTGGGTATTAGGCCCCACATGCATTAGCTATGTATCCTGATGCTTCCCTCTCCTGCTCCACTGTCAGGCCCCAGTGTGTGTTGTTTCTCTCCCTGTGTCCATGTGTTCCTATTGTTCAGCTCCCACTTATAAGTGAGAACATGCAGTGTTTGCTTTTTGTTCCTTTGTTAGTTTGCTGAGGATAATGGCTTTCAGCTCCATGCATTTCCCTGCAAAGAACATGATCTCATTCCTTTTTGTGGCTGTATAGTATTCCATGTTGTATATGTACCACATTTTCTTTAGTCTATCATTGATGAGCATTTGGGTTGATTCCATGTGTTTGCTGTTGTGACTAGTGCAGCAGTAAACATACAGGTGCATGTATCTTTAAAATAAAATGATTTATATTCCTTTGGGTATATACCCAGTAATGGGATTGCTGGTACAAATAGTATTTCTGGTTCTAGGTCTTTGAGGAATTGCCACACAGTAAGTTATTTTGATGAAAGTATACAAAGCAGAAATATGAGGAGTCAAGACTGGACAACAGAAAATGAAGAACAAATTAAAGGAGAAGGTGAAATGGGATTTGGTGGAAATCATGAAAGAAAAATTCAAAATTATTTCAGAAGTAAAGACTAATAAATTAGATTCAGTACAAGGAAGAGTAGACACCATTGAAAGTACAGTGAGGGACAAAGGAGATTGACATGACAACAGCAAATGAAATGAACAAGAAATACAGAGATAAAGAGAGTTAGGGACAAAATTATAGGAATAAAGTGCAAGCAAAGGAGATCAAATATATCTACAAAGGGTCTATCAAGAGAAAACCAAAACAGAAAAACAGAACAAGCGTTTAAAAATGCAATTCAAGAAAACTTTTCAAATATAAAATAAGGCATGAATCTACATATTTGAAGGGCTTACAAGGGACCAGAAAAAAATTGCTAGAAAGAAGTCAACATCAAGAGAAATACTAAAATAATTAGAATAAAGAATGAATATTTTGAATGAGGCTGTAAAAATATCAAGTCACTCATGATGGGATGAAGTTGGGCAGGAGTCAGACTTTAAAGATATGAATCTACCCTTATAAGATTTTTTTTTTTTAAAGAATAAGCCAAAGATTTTATATGTGGTTAAAATAAATTTCACATCTAAAAGATTCTAGAAAAACAGATTTCACTGTGCAAGAACACAGGAGACATTATTCACATCAGCCCATTTTGAGAAAATGATGAGAGGATGAATTCCTGCCAGCCAAGCAATGGCCGAGGAAACATCGGTGAAAGGACTGGCAGTGAGCGTTAAGACGGTAGATTTAAGTCCTAAAGCAAAGAAAGGGAAAACCCAAGGGGCGAAGTCTAAAAGCAGTGAAGGGAGTAGGCCCCTGAATATATCTGAAAGGGCCGAACCTTGATTGGCGATGACATGCCTCCTTCATTGGACAAAAGGAAGTAGGAAAAGCTGATTAGATGAAGGAAGACAGTTTCTATTTTCTCTGTGATGTAAAGGTCAAGTCCGTTCACCAAAGGCTAGGGCTGGGGTAAGGGTCAGCAATGTAAAGAAAAAAAAAATGTATGGAAGAGAGGGAGAGATCAAGCTTCCAAAGAATTGTAGTAGACATATGTATAGCCAAGAGTATGTTGCTTAAAGAAAATCTGCAATGAATCTCTTAGCTACAATGTACTATTTATTATGAGGTATTTGAATTAATCCTGTAAATTGGATGTTGAATAGTGTGTAGAAGTTTAAAGTAGAATTATATATTATTTTGCATCTGTAGATACATTTCTTTTCATTTTAAGTGCAAATCTATTCACTTAATTTCATTTTTCTGCTGCATTACAGTACACCTAGTATAAGAGATATCCTTTTATGGCACCCAACTCAGTACTCCAGCCACTTCAGGTGTTCGTTCAGTAAATATTTGGTAAATTAATAAATGAAACACACCTATAATATTTCAGTCTGCTTAATATTTATTTTCTAACACTCATCCTTAAAGATCCACATGAAATGAGTCTTTTTTTTAATAATCATTTAATTTTCAGGCTCTCAAAAAGTAATACATAAACTTTAAATTCCTGGTGAAGGTTAGACTAAATTGCAGTGAAATTATAAATGTTAAGTTACATATGCTTCTCACTTGATAGATTAAGGTATATATGTGTCTCAGTATCCCTCATCCAGAAAATCTGGTGAATTTTTTTTTGTTTTGTTTTAAGACAGAGTCTCTCTCTGTTCCCCAGGTGTGATCTCAGCTCTGCCTCCTGGGTTCAGGTGATTCTTATGCCTCAGCCTCCCAAGCATCTGGGACTACAAGCACACAGCACCATACCTGGCTAATTTTTGTAGTTTTAGTAAAGAGGGAATTTCACCATGATGGCCAGGCTGGTCTTAAACTTCTGACCTCAAGTGATCCGCCCACCTCAGCCTCCCAAAGTGCTGGGATTACAGGCAAGAGCCACCATGCTTGGCCTGAATTTTCATATAAAACAAAAAGTCATGTATGGACTTCATATACAAAAAGTATATGAAGCACTATGTTCATATAAGAATTGTTCCAGATAAGCCAGCTAGGGAGGGATTCAGTAGCAGCTATGAGTTGAAAAAGGCCATAGCCTGGTAATTTCAGGTCTGTTAAACAACTACACAACTGTAGAACTGTGCTAACCAAGGGTGAGAATAAGAATTATTTTCCCTGGGACCTTTAGATGAACTAAGATTGAATTTTTTGCTTACTGGTATGGCCAAAGCATTTCCAAGTCTTCCTTCCCAGTTTCCCACGGACCCAAAGAAGTTTCCAAAGATATTCTCTCAATCCAATTGCAATCAAGCCAACGTATACTAGACGCTGTTTTCCTTACAAAATTTGTAGTATACATTTTATTTTGTTGTTAATTTACTTTGAAAATGTCGTTATTCAATAAAACAACCCTGTTTACAGTTTTGTGTGAAAGAGAAAGCATTTGAGGATTAAGCAGCATCAAAGAATTTATAGCTACTAAATTAATTACTTACAGAAGTGAAAGGAAGGCTGAGATGGTGAAAAGTAAGCAGTCCAGGGAGGAACTGAAGGAAGTTTGGATATGCATTGTGTAATTTATGTCTTTAATGAAGAAAATTTCAGAATGAGAATTCAGAATATCTGTAACAATAGCTATGGCTTGGTATGGAAGGGTTCCGAAGCTAAAGAGGAAAGGATGGCGTGATTCAACATGAGATGGCCCTTTCACCTTGATGTCTTGTTATTTCACTTTTTAAGAAGAGCCCCAGATGTGCTTTCCACAGCCTTAACTACTGCATGTTTTGGGGACCAAGACTGTGCTGTAGTTGAAAGAGAACAGACTTTGGAACCAAGAACTGGGTTCCAGTCTTCACTGCGGTATATACTGACCTTGAGCCCAGAATGTGACAATACCTTCTCTACAGAAGTGTTATTCAGTATTAACAATTATGTGAGCAAAGTACTTAGCAGAGTACTGGGCACATAGCAAGTCTGTGGTGAATGCTAACTACTATTATTACTCTTTCATGGACAGAAATTTTATTAGGGTTAAAAAACATCTCAGAGTAACGAAACATCTACAAATCTCAAACAGCCATCTGTTTTGAGCAACATTCATATTATGAAGCTCCAACTCACTGAAATGATTTAGATGCCCTCTTAAAACTCACCATAATGAGATTTGGCCTGCACCAGAGAAAAGTCATTAATGACCTAATTGTCAAATCTGATGGCCTGTTTTCAGTCATCTTTTTATTTATCTCCTTTGTGGCATATGATGCTATTGACTATTCTTAATTCATTCATTTGGATTCCTTAACAATGGTCTCTCTTGGTTTTTCTCTGATTTCAGGCTCCTTTTCTGGGGCTAAGCTTTTGCAGAGGACTTTTCTCCACTTCCTGATCTCATTTTCTGTGAAGATTTTGCTTAAGTTTGCTGGGCAGAGTCAACAGAGTTCAACAAATTTTTATTCAGTAGCCACTGTGTCCTTGCCTTTTTTCTAGGTATTGAAGTAACAATGACAAATGAGACTGGAGTCATGGAGACTTCCTATGCTCAGCCATATTTAATTCTTCTCTCCTTCCTGAATGCACTGGAAGGTTGTGGTTCTCAGCCCATTGCAGAAGATGAGGACATGCATCTACTTCTAGCATGAAAAGTGAATGCAATGATGTGAATGCAAATCCTGGGCAGAGGCACTGAGAGCCACGGTGCCGTGTTCTCACCCTCTCTTGCCCATGGCATCATGAGTGCAGAAATGATGTGTTGAGCTGACAGTGTCACCAAGTGGAGGGAGCCTGGACATAGGATTGCCAGATGGAGGGAATTCCTACTGACTTGCATGCAATTTTGGGTGATTGAAAAGTAACTTGCACTAAGCTGCTGAAATTCAGTTTGTTACTGCACTCCGTTCTACCCTATCTGCTCCTAAACTGGTAGAATACAGCATACTTGGAGGAAATGTGTCTAGTGTATAAGCGGATACTACCAAGAAAATGTGCTAAAGGCTATCACAGAGTAATCACAGGGAATTTTAGGAACATTGAGAAGGGCCAGTGAGCTCGTTTTGAGGGAGAGAGTTTAGGGAAGGTGTGACTTCTGGGTTCTAACTCATCTCTTTCTTCCAATTTTCCCATCCCTGGACCCAACTTAGAGCAGGTGTCAGGGGACGGAGGGCCACTCTGGGCAGCAGTTTGCCTAGATTACTGTGAGCCAGAAACCTAAGGCTGAACATCCACTTTTTCTCAGTGCAGGTTCCTGATACTTGAGGTTTCCTCCAGCCATGATGACTAAAAAAACCAGATGAGATAATGAGGATATGCAGCTGCATGACTTTTTACTTAGCACTGCTTACACCAAAGTCAGCCAGAGAAGCAACATCGAGCTGAATCTGAAAGCTCTCTTGAATACACAGTCTTTATGGATGGCTTGTTCTTTTAATTCGTTTCTGGATTCTTCATCTATATGGCTAATACCTCACAAATTTCCTTCCAGATCTTCCCCTATGGTAGAGCAAATTGGAAAATGTGCTACTTACAGTTATTCTGTATTCATTTACATTGATTTTGTTCTCATTATAATGCTATCACTAAAAGGTTTGGATCCTATTGCCAGGGAAAATCTTAGTTTAAGCCGTAACTATTTTTTACTTCTAGTTGACTAGAGTCCTTCCGGTATTTCATTTCAATTTTTAAAGTTAAAAGCATGCGTACCATTCTATAGTAATGATTTTTCTGTTCTCATTCTCTTTTTCTCTCCTCAAGGTGTGGGTGTTCTCTAGTTTCTTTCTCCCTCCCTCCCTTCCTTCCTTCTCCCTCCCTCCCTTCCTTCCTTCTCCCTCCCCTCCCTTCCCCTTCCTCTTTCCCTTCCCTCCCCTCCCTCCTTCCCCTGTCCCTTCTCTTCCCCCTCCCTTCCCCCCTCTCCACTCCCCCCTCCC
>PVKV010031153.1:0-21349 GCA_004027835.1 Alouatta palliata | reverse complement strand
GGTTTAAAGTCTATTTTATCAGAGATGAGAATTGCAACTCCTGCTTTTTTTTGCTCTCCATTTGCTTGGTAAATCTTCCTCCATCCCTTTATTTTGAGCCTTTGTGTATCTTTGCATGTGAGATGGGTTTCCTGGATACAGCACCCCGATGGGTTTTGGCTTTTTATCCAGTTTGCCAGTCTATGTCTTTTGATTGGGGCATTTAGCCCATTTACATTTAGGGTTAATATTGTTATGTGTGAATTTGATCCTGCCATTTTGATGCTATTCTCCATCTTTTTAGTTTGAGTCTGTGGATGTCATTGCATGTGAGGTGGGTCTCTTGAAGACAGCATACCATTGGTCTGGGTTTTGCTTCTTTATCCCGCTTGCCACTCTGTGCTTTTTAATTGAGGTATTTAGCCTGTTTACATTCAAGGTTAGTGTTGATACATGTGCATTTGATCCTGTTATCATGATGTTAGCTGGTTATTATGTGTACTTGCTTGTGTGGGTGCTTTATAGTGTCACTGGTCTGTGCACTTAAATATGTTTTTATAGTGGCTGGCAATGGTCTTTCCTTTCCATATTTAGTACTTCTTTCAAGAACAATTGTAACGCAGGCCTGGTGGTAATGAATTCCTTCAGCATTTGCTTGTCTGAAAGGATCTTATTTTTGCTTTGCTTATGAAGCTTAGTTTGGCTGGATATAAAATTATTGGTTGGGATTCTTTTCTTTAAGAATGTTGAATATAGGCCCACCCAATTTCTTGTGGCTTGTAGGGTTTCTGCTGAGAGGTCTGCTGTTAAGTGTGATGGGCTTCCCTTTGTAGGTCATCTGCCCTTTCTCTCTAGCTGTCTTTAGCACTTTTCTTTTTTCATTTCAACCTTGGAGAATCTGATGATTATATGTCTTGGGGATGATCTTCTAATGAAGTATCTTTCTAGGGTACTTTGCATTTCCTTAATTTGAATGTTGTCCTCTCTAGCTAAGTTGGAGAAGTTCTCACAAATAATAGTCTGAAATATGTTTTCAAGTTGTTTCCACTTTTCTCATCTCTTCCAGGGACACCAGTGAATCATAGGTTTGTTCTCTTTACATTATCTCATATTTTTTGGAGGTTTTGTTTGTTCCTTTTTATTCTTTTTTCTCTATTCTTGTATGACTATCTTATTTCAGAAAGCCAGTCTTCAAGTTCTGAGATCCTTTCCTCTGCTTGGTCTGTTCTGCTCTTAATACTTGTGATTGTATTATGCAATTCTTACAATATGTTTTTCAGCTCTATCAGGTTAGTTACATTCTTTTCCATACTGGCTATTTTATTCTGTCAGCTCCTGTATCATTTTATTGTGATTCATAGCTTTTCTTCGATTTTGTTTAAACATATTCCTGCATCTTGATGATCTTTGTTCCTATCCATATTCTGAATTCTATTCCTGTCATTTTAGCCATCTCAGCCCTGTTAAGAACCATTGCTGGAGAAGTAGTCAGTTGTTTGGAGGAAGGAAGGCACCCTGGCTTTTTGAGTTGTCAGAGTTCTTGTGCTGGTTCTTTCTCATCTTTGTGGATTTATGTTCCCTCAATCTTTCAAGTTGCTGTCCTTTAGATGTTTTTTTTTTTCCTTTTATTCTGTCTAATGACCTTAAGGATTCTCTTGTGGTATAAGGTGGGTTCAGTTGACTGGCTTCATTTCTGGAAGATTTTAGAGGGCCAAGGCTCAGATCAGGACTCCTTGACTGCAAGCTCTAACTCTGGGGGACTGGTATTGGGCCCCAACTTTGTTCTCTGACTTCTCAAGGTTAGGAACCCAATGAGTTGGAGGGGCCCAGGTGCTTCTGGATCACTGGTCACAACACTCCAATGGGTGGTGTCAACCAGAATGTTTTATATAACAGTAGCAGTGGGATCCATCCTCATTTTCATGTGTCAGCAGCAGTGGCAGCAGCAGCATGGTGGGGTGCATGCTCCTCAGCTGTAGTAGGGTGCTAGTGGGTGCTAGGGTGCTGGCCTCTGGGCAGGTGTTCACAACAGCAGAGATAGCACCACTTGGGGTTGGGAGCAAAGGGGGCTTCTGCTAGTGACTGTTTGTGGTCATTCTGGTTGTGGTGTTAGCGTGGAGCCAGGACGCTGGCGAACACAGGACTCTGTATGCCCGTTGTGCATTTTCATGCAGGTGGAGGTGGTGCTCAGGGTGGGGGCAGGTCCACTGTTCTCCATGCCTAATTTCACTCAGAGGCAGTGTTGGCACAGGGGCAATGTGCTGGTAGGGGTGGGGCTAGCAAGCTCTGTGCCTGCCAAGGCTCAAACTGCAATGACAATATGGCAGGAGCCTGGGGTGGGGTGCACTCATGCTGGCAGCAGTGGCAGGGCAGGGTGCATGTGCATACATGTGAAGGCTGGGAAAGAAAGACTAGATCCCTCCATGCCCACACATGCAGGCAAAGGGATGTGGGAGATGACTGTGGGCAGGGGGGACATTGCAGTGGTGGGAGGGAGCAGACAGACTGGTTCATGTCTGCAGGGGCCATTGTGCTGGAGCTCTCTGCTGGTCAGGCACAGTCCTCCAGTGCAGGAGCTATAATACGGGCCTACAGGGTGCCCAAGGCTGCACTGCAAGCAGGTGTGGCCAGGCTGGGGCCCTGGGAGAGGCTCAGCAGACCAAGGGTGCTCAGGTTGTTAGACTGATCCCATCTGATGTGAAAGACCACCATGCAGGTTCAAAAGTTCTGCTGGGGCTAAAGTCTTCTATGGGAGCAAATCCAGCCTAGGGGGATGGGCGTCACTGGCTGGTCTGGTCTACAGATGCTCCCACACAAAACCCTCTGGGCCTGCACGGGCTGGAGTGCTTCCCCTAGCACTTCTCTTGGCAGCTCTCCTTGCCAACTCAAGTATCTGTGGTGGTCAAGGGGTGTCCTCCTGCTGGGATTCCAGAGGTCTATAACAAGAGCGAATTGCTCATTGCCGGTTTAACTCACCCTTTTCCCTGGAGTCACTGGGGGACAGGAATGAGAATTGGTGCACAATAGCCCCATGCAGTGTTCCTAGCGTCCTTCCCCTTTAGTCCAACTTCTGTGTCTTCCCCACATCCACACTCAGTGTCTTCTCTCTGAAGATCTGTTAAGAGTGTGCCAGTGGTCCCACTTCCTCAGTGGCAGCTGTTCCACCTGGCTGCATCTAGTCAGCCATCTTGACACCAACCTCCAACATTCATTTAAAAGAACACATGAACAAGTGAAACCTTAATAGATACAAATATTATATCATTTCTTTTTTTCTTTGAAGTTGAATGTTCTTTCTATTCTCCCCAAGTAATTGTCTTAACTTACTTTATGCTTGAAACATTTTTATTAATCTTGTTATAATTTTCTACATACATCTATGTCTATCCCCCACCACATACCTACAAATGCATATACATATATATATATATACGCTGAAATTAAATATTGTCATTTTCTGTGGTCTTTCATTAGTTTATTAAACAAATATTTGTTGAATACTCATTATGTGCCAGACATTGTCCTAGTAAATTAAACAGACAAAATTCCCTGCCCTCATTGAACTTACTTTATATTGTGAGAGACAGTCAATAATATACAAGATAAATAAGCAAAATCTATATAATTTTAGATATTAAAAAGTTTTAATAAGAGAGACAAAGCAGAAAAATAGATATACAATGTCAAATGTCAGCTGGTGTTGACATTTCAGATGAGGTGGCCTCTCTGAAAAGGTGACTTTTATATACAGATCTGAAGGAATTAAAGGACCCAGTTATGTGCATAGGAGGGAAGAGCGTATCAGATAAAGGGAAAAGCCAGTGCAAACACCTCAAGGCTGGAGCATACCTGTCATGTTTGAAGAAGGGCTAAAAGGCCAATATGGCTGGAGTCAGAAAGAAGATGGGAGCTCTGAAGATGAGCTCAGAGGTAAGGTTATCTAGATTATGTAGGGCCTTGGAGGATATTTTAAGGATTTTTGGCTTTTACTCAGAATGATTATGGAGGATTTTTAGCAAAAAAAATTATTTCATCTGACTCAAGCTTTAACAAGATATTTTTGAATACTATGTTGAAAATTGACTGTGACAGGGTGTGAACTAAGACAGGGAGAGCTGTTAGTCAGTGTAATGATTTATTTTATGTGTCAACTTGATTGGGCTAAGGGATGCCCAGATAGCTGGTAATATATTATTTCTTGGTGTGTATGTGAGAGTGTTTCTGGGAGAGATTAACAGTTGAATCAGTAGATTGAGTGAAAAAGATCTACAGTCACTAATGTGGGTGGGCATCATCCAATCCATTGAGGGCCTAGATAGAACAAAAGGCAGATAAAAGATTAATTCACTCTCTGTGTTTGAGCTGGGACATTCATCATTTCCTGCCCTTGGACGTTGGCACTCCTGGTTCTCAGTCCTTTGGACTCAGACTGAATTACACCACTGGTTTTCCTGGGTCTCCATCTTGCAGACACCAGACTGTGGGACTTCTCAGCCTTGATAATTGTGTGGGCCAATTTGTGTATGTGTCTGTGTGTGTGTGTGTCCTGTTGGTTCTGTTTCTTTGGAGAACCCTGACTAATATGCAATCTGCTAAATGTCTTTTCTGATTTACTTATAACTTTTTCCCACCCTACTCTGTACCATGGGAGGCTGACCTACATGGATTACATCAGTGGCAGCATGGCCTCTGGCTTCCAGTGGGTTCAACCAATAGGGACCAGTAGAAGCTGAGAGGTAGAGAGAAGAATGAGCAGAAATTTATCCCATTTATTCCTCTGGCTTCCTCCCTAGCAAGAGTCACTGCAGATTAGCTGTGTCCCTCTACCTAAGGCCATAACTCCTTTCAGGTAATCCTGCCCCTATAGCTACCCTTTCAGGATTCTGGTAACTGCTCTCTCCTATTTCTCCTTTAGGCCAAGAGGTAGACATGGCAGCTCCATGATGGGAGTCCCAGGTGCTTCCCTATTCCTTGTTAGTTTCCATAATCCTGGCCATACTTTTGTAAACGTAGTCCCTTAATTAAACTCTCTTTACTTACCTCTTAAGTATGCCATCTGTTTTCTGTTGGAACCTTGAGTCTTAATTATTTATTGTTGTACAAAAGAAATATCCCAAAACTTACTGGCTTAAAACAACCACAATCGTTTATTTACTCATGATTTTGCAATTTGGGCAAGGCTTGGCAGGCATAGTTCATCTTTGTCTTATGTGGTATCAGCTAGGGTAGCTGGGACTGGAGGATCCATTTCCAAGATGTCTCACTCACATGACTGATAAGTTGGCTGTCGTCTGGGAGCTCAGCTGGGGCTGTTGGCCAGAGGCTTTGATTCCCCTCCAAGTGGGCTGCTAGTACTTACAGCATGAAGGCTGCGTTCCAAGAGGCAGGAAGCAGAAGCTGCCAGTCTTCTTAAAGCCTAGGTCTCTAGCTGGCACAGTATTGCTTCTATATGCAGTTGGTGAAAGCAATGAGAGGCCAACTCCAGATTCAAGGGAGTAGAGAGGAGCACAATGAATTTATGGCCATCTTTAATGTACCACACTGACTGATACAGAATGCTGTTGCCATAATCCAGGTGAGAAATGTTGATGGCTTGAACCAGATTGATGATAGTGAGAAGTGGTTGGATCTTGGTTATACAGTTAACCCTTGAACAATGTGGAGGTTAAGGGCACTGAGCCCCACCACACAGTCAAAAATCGTATAACTTTTGACTCCCCCTAAATTTAACTACTAATAGCCTACTGTTGAACAGAAACCTTACAGATAATATAGTCAATTAATACATAGTTTGTATGTTATATATATTATATACTGTATTCTTACAATGAAGTAAGCTAGAGAAAAGAAAATGTCATTGAGAAAATCATAAGAAAGATAAAATATATTTACTGTTTATTAAGTGTAAGTGGATTATCTTAAAGGTCTTCATCCTTGTTGTCTTCATGTTGAGCGGGTTGAGGAGGAGGAGGAAGAGGAGGGGTTCACCTTGCTGTCTCAAGGGGTGGCAGAGGCAGAAGAAAGTCTGTGTATAAGTGGACCCATGCAGTTCCAACCCATGCTATTCAAGGATAAACTGTATTTTCAAGAGAGATGATGGGGTTTGCTGACTGGGTATGAGCTATGAGAGAGAAAGAGAGGAGTTGTGTTAATCTGTGTCTTCTGTAAAGCGAATGCCCAGTAAGCATGTAAGCATTTTTTTATTATTATTTCCTGTGTGAAAAGGAAACAGGGAAGGAAGCAGGGAAATCTGGGAGAGTCATCAGACCATAATGGAAGTCTTACCCTTGATGAGGTGGAGAGGAAAAAAAGTTGGGTGGAAAAGTCCAAAACCACCATACAGTCTAAGAAAGGGTTTTTTTTAAATATATATATATATATTTTATTGCATTTTAGGTTTTGGGGTACATGTGAAGAACATGCAAGATTGTTGCATAGGTACACACATGGCAGTGTGATTTGCTGCCTTCCTCCCCATCACCTGTATCTGGCGTCCCTCCCCATGCCATCCCTCCCCAACTCCCCACCCCCCGCTGTCCCTCCCCTTTTCCCCCCCGACAGACCCCAGTGTATGATGCTCCCCTCCCTGTGTCCATGTGTTCTCATTGTTCAACACCCGCCTATGAGTGAGAATAAAGGTTTTGCAAAGCCTTTGGAGAATTCTTGAGTCACAGTTGGCCGACAAAGGAGTCCTGCATTTCCCAGGAATAGATTTTAGTATCCCTGCCACAATCAACTATTGGTAGGGAGCAGCCCCTAGAAGAGATGACCTCAGTATGAATGCAGTGATTAATTTCAAGCACAGCATCTGGGGCTTTAGGTCAATTTCACTTCCTGTGTAGGAGACCTGTGAGAGACATTCTCATTGCAGCCTCTGGAGTCAAGGACAACTCTAAGGTTTTCAATCTGAGCAGCTAAAAGAATGAGAATGCCTTAACTGAGCTGGGGAAGTGAGTAGGAAGAGCTGGTTTGAGGAGGCATATCAGAAATATGATTCTGGACATGTCAAGTTTGAGATATCTATTAGACATCCCAGTAGAAGTATCACATAAGCAACTGGATAAGCATGCCTAGATTTCAGGGGAGATTTCCATGTCTCAGAAAATAAATTAGGGACAATAAGACTCTAAATGTTAAGAAAAATCTCTTCTTGATGAAGTTACCATTACTATATTATTAGCACCCAATTGAGTTATCTTTACTGTATTATCGGTTATCATTATTATATATCAAACAACAAATATATATGCAATTTTGATAAATGAAATAATTATTAAATATAAAAGTAAAAATTTATTGGAAATGCATCTCTTTATAAGCTATACCTGTGGATGAATATCACTTATTGCTAGAAAAAATTCAGCATCACACTGTATTCTCATTTTTCATACTTACAGGTTTAAGTGCTCATTCACATAAATATGCAGATTGGAGTAGAAAGAATTTTATTATGGTAACATCATTTGGGTCATTAAACTCCTTCTGCATCATATGTCAAAGATTCTATAGTAAACTATTATGAATTTCTTTGGAGGCAGGGTCTTGCTCTGTCACTCAGACTAGAGAGAATTGGTGCTATCTTGACTCACTGCAGCCTTGACCTCCCAGGCTCAAGCAATTCTCCCACCTCAGCTTCCCAAGTAACTGAGACTACAGGCATGGACCACCATGCCTGGTTAATTAAAAAAAAAATGTTTTTGTAGTGACAGGGTCTCACTATGTTGCCTAGGCTGTCCTCAAATTCCTGGGCTCAAGTGATCTTCCTGATTTGGACTCTCAAGGTGCTGGGATTACAGGTGTGAGCCACCATGCCCAGCCCCAAAATTAATTTTAATTATCAGCTGATGACACTCATAGGTCTCTCAGCAATTTTGGTGAAAACAAAGAATTGGATATAGTGATTAGAGTTATTTGCATTGTCAGTGCTAGCCCAAATGTGAAATTATCCCTCTGTTTGATACCTAAAACATTTTTACTGCCCAGGGCAGTACACAAGTGGAAGATTCTGTAAGGGTGAGAGGTGGTCCTTTTTTTTTCAGTAGAGTTGGGGAGAGAAATTGTGAAAAGGGAAGTAGGAAAGGTGGGTCTGCCTATCTATCACAAGTGTGTCCTAGGGCAGATTTCAGGAGTGAAATTATGAAAATCGAATCCCTTAAATCCTTTTGCATACAGGATGAAAAGTCTTCTCATATATCTGACTGATTGGAATGGTTCTCAGACAGTGTGCTGGGTTTTTTTTTCAGAGGGCAATTGGAGTATTGCATATGGGCATAGGAGCACTTTGAGGACCTGAACTGAGAAGCCATGGGTTGGTATAGGGCGAGGTTTTCCTAGCCTGGAGGAAAGTGGTTTTGCTTTCCTGGTGTCTCGGGCCATGCTGAAGAATAAAGTTCAGGTTTAGGCTTGGGTCAAAGTTAGGTAAGGGTATTGGAGAAAGCAAGCTTATATTGGTGATAAGGGGGTTGCCTGATGTACATGGAAGATGGGGAACTTCTAAGAACCCTAGCAATGAGTTAGGCCACTCTGAACCAGTTCAAAAATTGAGGCTGGGTGTATGGACTGGGGATGAACTTAGGTTCTGAATCAGCCTTGAAGGGTTGTGTAAGGAGCAGTGATAGTTAGGATGTGGGGCGGGTGGATAAATTACTTCATCGCAAGAGGTCTGACTTCTTAGATCATCTCTTCCTACTCCCTTGGCATCATAAGGTCTCCTCACAGTGAAGGTGGCTGGGAAGCCTGCTGTAAGGTGCCCCAGGGCCTGTTACCCCCTTAGTGTCATGGAGAGATCACTGCATTAAAGTCAGAAAGCCAAAATTACACCTGCATGTATCCCCACTGTCTGTGTGGCCTTTGGAAAAGTCCATTATTAGCCCCAGTTTTCTTGCCTCTAAAATGAGAGCAAAATATTTGCTTCTGTTGCTTTTTAATGTAGTAAAAATCAAAGGTTAATATTGGAATGTGCTTTCTAAATTATTATGCACTGTATAAGTAAAGGCACAAACAATTCAATTTGGTGTCAGTGGGTACTCACTATGTGTCAGGCAGCATGAGTCAGGGAGTGGAGGGGGGTTAGACGTAGAGGGCTATATGAGGACAGAAACTGCCTAGGGTGAAAACCAGATACTGATAAAACTCAAAATAAAGGAAAATGAAAGAGATATACTTGCTGTGCTGGTAAAGCAATCTGGAGACACAAGGGGGAGGGGTAATCAGTTTCAACTCAGGAGATCCAGGAAGGTGTACATGGAGGTGGAGGGGTTTGCCTCTGGCCATGAAGGCTGAGTGCGAATTTGCTGAATAGAGAAGTGACACAAGAGCATTACAGGCTGACCACCAGCAAGGTGGTAATATCAAGGTGTGGAAATGCCTGGAATGTGCAGATGACTGTGGACATATACATTAGATTCTCTTTTTTTCTTTCTTTTTAAAATTTTTATTATACTTAAAGTTCTGCGATACATGTGCAGAACATGTATGTTTGTTACATAGGTATACACGTGCCATGGTGGTTTCCTGCACCCATCAACTCATCATCTACATTAGATATTTCTCCTAATGCTGTCCCTCCCCTAGTCTCCCACCCCTCAACAGGCCCCAGTGTGTGATGTTCCCCTCCCTGTGTCCATGTGTTCTTATTGTTCAACACCCACTTATGAGTGAGAACATGCAGTGTTTGGTTTTCTGTTCCTGTGTTAGTTTGGTGAGAATGATGGTTTCCCGCTTCATCCATGTTGCTGCAAAGGACATGAACTCATCCTTTTTTATGGCTGCATAGTATTCCATGGAGTATATGTGCCTAATTTTCTTTATTCAATCTATCATTGATGGGCATTTGGGTTGGTTCCAAGTCTTTGCTATTGTGAATAGTGCTGCAACAAACATACGTGTGCATGTGTCTTTATAGTAGAATGATTTATAATCCTTTGGGTATATACCTAGTAATGGAATTGCTGGGTCAAATGGTATTTCTGGTTCTAGATCCTTGAGGAATTGCCATGCTGTCTTCACCAATGGTTGAGCTAATTTACACTCCCACCAACAGTGTAAAAGCATTCCTATTTCTCCACATCCTCTCCAGCATCTGTTGTTTCCTGATTTTTTAATGATTGCCATTCTAACTGGTGTGAGATGGCATCTCATTGTGGTTTTGATTTGCATTTCTCTAATGACCAGTGATGATGAGCTTTTTTTCATATGTTTCTTGGCCACATAAATGTCTTCTTTTGAGAAGTGTCTGTTCATATCCTTTGCCCACTTTTTGATATTTTTTTTCTTATAAATTTGTTTAAGTTCCTAGTAGATTATGGATATTAGCCCTTTGTCAAATGGATAGATTGCAAACATTTTCTCCCATTCTGTAGGTTGCCTGTTCACTCTGATGATAGTTTCTTTTGCTGTGCAGAAGCTCTTTAGTTTAATTAGATCCCATTTGTCAATTCTGGCTTTTGTTGCCATTGCTTTTGGTGTTTTAGTCATGAAGTCTTTGCCCATGCCTATGTCCTGAATGGTATTGCCTAGGTTTTCTTCTAGGATTTTTATGGTTTTAAGTTTTATGTTTAAGTCTTTAATTCATCTTGTGTTATTTTTTGTGTAAGGTGTAAGGAAGTGGTCCAGTTTCAGTTTTCTGTATATGGCTACCGAGTTTTCCCACCACCATTTATTAAATAGGGAATCCTTTCCCCATTGTTTGTGTTTGCCAGGTGTGTAAAAATATGGAACGCTTCATGAATTTGCATGTCATCCTTGTGCAGGGGCCACACTAATCTTCTCTGTATTCTTCCAATTTTGGTATATGTGCTGCCAAAGCAGCACCGATCCTCTTTTTTTCTTACTATTTGAAATGTTATTGCCATGAGCACTCATATACATACATATATTCTTAAAAATTTCTCCCATTATTTTCTGAATATAAATGTTTAAAACTGAGATTAATGCATCAAAAAGCTCCTTGTAGGCCTTTGCATTCATACTACTTACCATATTACCCTCCAGAAAGGTGGTGTCCCCATCTCCTGTAAGACAGTGCTGGCTTTACTACACTCTTCCCCTGAGCCTACAGTGACTTTTTATACCAATAGAACAAGATAACAATTTCTAAGGATGGCGTTTGATCTATGATCTACAACTTGACCCCAAACCTCCTTTTCAATTTTGTTTTTATCTCAGAGGTAGTATACACAGTGGTTAGAAACACATCTTTGGAAGAGGCTGCTTGGCATTGAATCCTGAATCTATTGCTTTATAGATGAGTATTCCTACAAAAGTGACTGAGTTTCTCCCTGCCTTGATTTCCTCATCTATGGGGGAAGTGGTTCTACTAAAATTTGGGAGGGAGCTCATTTTTAGTTGTCAAATTTTCTTATGTTGATTAAGCATTACGAGTATTATTTTTAAAAATCTTGCAAAATATGAGTGGTTTGTCATGATCAGATGCCATAAGGACAATGAATCTGAGAGGCATGGAGAGGCTGGCAGAGCAGCTTGGACAGAGGTGCTTGGGGCTGGGGAGGAGAGATGGCGAGGGCTGAGTTGGTGGTGGTGAAAATGACAAGGGAAAGGGAACCATATATAAGGATAAACAGAGAAGGCTAGCAGAGGGAGAGCTCGGCTATATGTGAATGTCCTGAGGGCTTGAGGCTCCCTTTCCAGTGTGCCTGCTGCTGCGCTCTGCCCACTATCCTTCCAAAGTCTAGGGGATGCTGTGGTTTTCGTTCACTCTGTGGGGAAAATATTAGACTGTATTCAGCATGCTTGGGAGAGCTGAATTTTATTGCTAGCTCACTGCACTACTGGTTTTATCCCAGCTTCAAAAGTGTTATTTTATTTTATTTTATTTTATTTTATTTTTTGCATTGCATTTTAGGTTTTGGTCAAAAGTGTTTTTTAACAGAAAATGCCATTTGGATGAGACTGTCTTTCTCATCCTCCACCTTTGCTCTCCCCTTGCTCGTCTTTACCCCTTCATTACTGTATCTCCGGATGTGTACCACAGGTAAGCACCGTGGCACATGCTGTGGGGGACATATATAGGAAACAACATGAACTTCATTCTGCAAGGGACACAGAAGGGTGCCTCCAATCAATCCCTCATTGCTTCTTTCTCCAGAAGACTTCAGAGATCGCAGCTTTGACAAGGGAACTAGGGAAGAAGACCACTCTGTTGAATTCCTACTGCTACATGCCAGGTAGCATGCTAGACACTTGTATTGTGGCATGTCCCCCACCAGATTACTTAAGGGTATATGCTCACTGCTTGGGCCCTAAAGGTTAGGTGAGGAGCCAGGGCCATGGTACCCAGCCGAGGGACAGATGTTCCCAAGAACCCAGACATCCCAGAGAGTATCTAAGAACCTACCAAGGAAAACAGTCCCATCACACACACACACAGTAAAAAAGAGCCAGAAATCAGCTTAAAAGCAGCTTAGAGACAGAAAGTGATATAGATCTCTACAGCTGTCCTGCTGCCACCCAGGAGTGTCCCATATCTAAGTCTTAATAAAGTCATCTACTCACCAAGCTGGACTTGTTTGACTCCTTCTTTGGTCTCTCAGCACCTTCCCAGTTTGGGAGGCAGGAACGGGTGTTACAGTCCCAAGTTTTTCTCATTACAACACTGTATGTAAATGTTCTTGTTTAATCCTTTCAACGACTATAGTGGTATTATTATCTCATTTTATAGTTGAACAAATTGTGGCTCAGAGAGTTTCAGTAACTTGTGCAAGGCCATACAGCTAGAGATTGCAAGACAGGTTTGTGTGGCTGACATTTGGCTCCACTCTGGCCTTTTCTATCTTTACAATTGTTGGCCAAAGGACTATGGAAACCCATATTCATCCTTCTGCTGTTCAGAGGACCTCACTTGTACTTATTCCCAGAGGGAGGTGAGATTATGGAAGTGCAGTCACAAGCAGTTTTCCCACAGGTTCTGGTAAGCTATTGCTTCTGAAAGGAGGCATGCACATTGGCTAGTGCTGTGAAGGGTGTTGATGTCTTTGGACTGGTAGAAGTTCTGGAGAGTGGTGAACTTTCTCAGGTAAACTCTCTCATGTTCCTTAGGTCCACACTGAAAATCTGGCTTGGTTCCCTATGGCATGAGGAAAGCCATACCCAGTTCAGCAAGAAACCTAGCGTCCTAGTTTTCTGCAGAAAACCCTGGAAGTCACATTGCTACTGCAGCTGCCACTTCTGACTCTGGATTTTGGTGACTGATTATGAGAAATGGGCTGACTGCAGGGCATCCTGCAGAAGGGAAGTTAGCAAGCAGCCAGGTTCTGGGCCGATTCGGTTTTATCCATGGCATGGCTTCTTTCAGGTTTCTGTTGATTAGCTCTCTTCAGAACAGTGGCAGCTTGGCTACTCTGTGGCAGCCTGGGGTGTCTCCCAGGACAGGCTGGTTGCTAGGCATCCTGAGGTAGTGGCTGCCATGAGAACTCCAGGCAGCCCAAGCTGTGCTGTGCTTAGCACTCCAGGACTTCTGACAGCCCTGGTCTGACCATCTGATATACCTGGAAGGCGTGTTTCTTGTTGAGGGAGAGGAGGACATTCCCTAGAGGCTGATAGACTTTTAAGGCTGCACATCTCTTGTATTCCTCCCTGTGGGGAGCTCCGAGAAGCTCTTCTGACAGGCTGGGTAGAAGGCTTCCCTGTGGGAGTTCATAACATCACATCTACACTTTTATTCATGCAGTTATCTTGGTAAGTTGAAATGATGTACCTAAGAAGTTGAAAACAGATCACTAGAAGAGGATGGGGAGTCAGTGGCCCCAGTACCCAGAATAGTGCCTGGAACATGAGAGATGCACAATCAATGGAGAATTGTTTGTGGAGCTGAGAGGGCTGCTCTTGGAGACTCAGGTTCCTTCCATCTTCCTGTTCTGCTTCTGTCCTCACAAACAGTTGCAAGATGGCTGATGTGTTTTTATACCACATGTCTACATTACAGACAGTAAGAAGGAAAAATTGAGACAGAAAAAAGTTGGACTTTTATTGTATAAGCAAGACTTTTCCAGAAAGGCTTTTCCAAACTCCCTTGGCTATCTCTAAGCCACAAGGGAGTTTGGGAAAATAAATGTTTTCACCTGGGCTTCTTGCCCTCTTAGACAAAATCAGGATTCTTTTAGCCAGCATGAGAATGTATTAGTTTTCCAGGGCTACCATAACAAAGTACCCTAAACTTAAATGGTGGAAATGCATTGTCTCACAATTCTGGAGGCCAGAAGTCTGAAGTCAAGGTGTTAGCAGGGTTGATTTCTTCTGAAGGCTGTGAGAAGAATCTGTTCCCTGCCTGTCTCCTAGCTCTTGGTAGTTTCTTGTCAATCTTTGGTATCCCTTGTTTTATAGGTGCATCACCTGATCACTACCTTCATCTTCATATGATGTTCTCCCTTAGGACATGTCTGTTTCTGTGTACAAATTTCTCCTTTCTATAAGGATGCAATCATATTGGATTAGGGCTCCCCCCAATGACCTCATTTTAGCTTGATCATCTGCAAAGACTATATTTCCAAATAAGGTACATTCACAAATACTGCAGGTTAGGATTTTGGCATCTTTTGGGAGAGCACAAGTCGACATATAATAGTAAGTTTTAAAACATAGCCTTCAAAATCTTTGACACTCCTCTTATCAAGAGGTGATGTCTATGCCCCTTCCCTTGAATCTGATTGCTTGTGATTGTGTCATGAATCTGATTGCTTGTGATTGTGTCAACTAACAGCGTATGGTGAAAGTGACTTCCAAAACTAGGACATAGAAGGTCTTGCAGCTCATGCTTGACTTTCTTGGGACACTCTAGAAGAAGCCAGTTGAACATCCTGAGACTACCATCCTGGAAAGGCCAGATGTAGGGGCTCTAGCCAATATCCCCAGATGAGCTCCTGGCCAGTAGCAGTGTCAATGCCAGCCTGTGTGTGTGCCATCTTGGATGTCCAGTCCAGTTGAGCCACCAGAGAACTACAGCTCCAACTGACATGTGACTGCAACCACATGAGAGACCCCAAGCAAGAACTACTTATATACACTTTTCTTAAATTCCTCAAATAAAGTTATGAACAAAAGCAAATGATTGTTTTTAAGTCACTAGTTTGATAAGTTATTGCTTAGCAACAGAAAGCTAGAATAATCAGTAACTCTGATCAGCCAAGAAGAACAGTGGGGCCTCTGAAATTCAGGAACAATTGTCATCAGGAGGATGGCCCCCATGAAACCCCTTGTCAGAGGTTTTGTATTTTTAAATTTCCACTGGAGTTGGGACTCTCTTCTTCATGCTGAGATATTTGGTTGAGTGTTGATAATGGTAATGTCATCTGACTGTTAAAATAATTATCTTCAAGGGAGAAGTTACATCAGGTATTATCACTGTTAACTGGTGTAATAAAGGTGGTGGTCCCTGGCTTGCCCTATCATCAATAGGCTGCTGAAGCGAGGGAGAATTGTCTTTGGAAAACACAATGCCAGCTTGTATAACTTGTTTCACCAACCAGCAGGTACGTTCCCCTCCCCCAGGGAGGCAAAGGCACTAGGAGTAGGGTCTTCTGCAAGACCCTCAATTCTACGGCATAGTTCTCAGCTTCACAGTTTATTCTGGGGACCCCAGAGCCAGACCCTGCCTCTCAAAGGATGGGTGAAAAAGGGGCTTGTCTTATGATAGAATTTTCTGAATGTGCTTACAGTCATTCTGTGCTGAATAGCTCACCTGTGGGTGGCTGTTCTGCCTCTGGTGTCCAAATCACTCTGTGTGCTTTGCCAGATCTCAGGACTTGTCATTTATCTTTTAGCCCTTCTTCAGACCATGCCTAAGCTGAATCCTTGCTTGGGTTTGACCTTTATTCCATTTCTCTTGGCTTCTTCAAATTCACCTTTATGCTTTGAGCAATCTCCCCAACAGTAGTTGCCAAGCAACTTCTTTTCCTTTCTATAGATTCCTCTTAAATTTCCATCTGTTTCATCAAGCCCTTTGCTCAGCCATGCTGCTGCTTTCTAGTTTGCACTGTGTTGGAACTATAGACTAAAAACCAAAGTTATGCTATGTGGAGCAGGGTTCAGGGTAGTTAGGGCACAGCCTTTGGACTTAGAGACGTTCAAATTCTGGCTCTGCTATATATTAGCTGTGTGACATTAAGCAAGTTATTTAGCTTCCAAATCTTGGTTTCCTTCTCTGTAAAATGGGTGTAGCAAATTATATTTTCCAAAGATGACCACAACAATTTCTCCTGTTTAACATGCTCTTCTAGAACCTTCTTACTCAAGAGATGGGCTCTATGTCCCTTTCCTTTGAGTCTGGACAAGTTCATGACTTTCTTGTAACCAGTTGAATGCAGTGGAAATAATGCTGCATGACTTTAGAAGTCAGATCAGGAAAGGTGATGCAGCTTCTGCCTTCCTGGCTGGAATATTCACACTGGAGTCCTGAGCAGCCATGTAAGTTGCTTGGGTGTTCACAGCCCACTAGACTGTGAGGAAGCCCACATGAGCTCATGTGAGAAACCATATGGAGAAGCTCTGAAGGTATACTTGATTTTTATTATTCACAGCTTCTGTATTTGCAAATCTGCCTAGTCACTGAAATTTATTTGTAACCCAAAATGAATACATGCAGCACTTTCAAGGTTATTTGTAGACATGTGTAGAATGATGAATGATTTGAGTCACCTGATGTACACATTCTGAGCTGAGATCAAACAAGATGATACTCTGCCTTCTTATATCAGCTCTCATACTAAAAACAGGTGACATTTTCAAAGTCTATTTAGTGGTATTTTTTGCATTTTGTGCTTTTTGTTGGTGATTTTGCTATTGAAAATGGCCCCCAAGCATATGCCGAAGTACTGTCTAGTGTTTCTAAGCTCAGGAAGGCTGTGTTGTGCCTTACGGAGAAAATGCATATGTTTGATAAACTTTGCTCTGCCATGAGTTATAGTTCTGTTGATCGTGAATCCAGTGTTAATGAATCAACAATACATATCTTGTATGTATATATATTAAATAAGGTGTCTTTAACAGAAACATACACTAAACAAAGTTATGTATTGATCACTTGATGACAACATTGTGACCAGGGACTCACAGGAACCTAATCCTGTATTTCCTCTAGGAACAGTGGTTCAGTATTTGTTCAAGGTGACTTTATAGAACATAATTACCACAAATAATGAGAATAGACTATACATGAACAGAGAGAGATGCTCAGTCAGCCCCTGGCTTTTGAGTTCAGAAGAGCTGAAACAGACTCCTGCAGTTCTGTCTCAGCCATTGTCTGACTGTGACTACTTGAAAGACCCTGAGAGAGACAGCCCAGGAGAGGTACTTAAATTACTGACCATCAGAAACTGTACAATATAATAATTTTATCTTTAAACAAAAATACTTTTAATATTTTGTTATCCTTATTTATATCGCTATATTATTAATACTTTTTGTTACTGTTAAAAATATTTTAAGCTGCAATAGTAACCAGAATAATGGAGTTAACAATGTATCCCTCACAGGGTAGGTGGGAGGATTAAATGAGAACATCATTAGATCATGTTGAAAGGGCTAAACATTGTTAAGTTCCAAGTACTTCACTACCATTAATATTATGAGTCTTTTGTATTAGCCTTTATTTTATAGAAATATGATTATTACAGTTGGAAAGAGGCTTTAAAGATCACCCAGGCTAATCTGTGTATTTTTTAAGAGAACAGAGATGCAGAGAGGGGAAATTGTCTGCACACAGAAAGTTGATGGCAGAATATGAATTAGAAGTAAGGTTCTTCCTCTGTGCTGAATAGAAAACCCTTTTAACTGATTTTTTGCGTGTTTCAATTGTAGATGTGCCTTAGTTATTGACAAAGCAAAGCAGAATCTTGATTCAAATACACAGAAGCCTTGAAGTATAATTCATCCCTTTGGTCCTAGAATCACAGGCGAGATGATCTTTTATTATCTGACTGCACAAAAGAGGGTTGTTGTGGGGGATGGAAATTGTGCCCTGGAATATACCTTAGTAGATATCAATGTTACTGGTTTTAGATTATAACCTGAATTAGGGCTTGGTCCCTGCATGGCAGCTTCTAGCACACAGTGACAGACTAGGCATTGACTGCTGGAAGAGCAAGCAGATTTTGAAAGGGCTTGGGTTGAGGAAGGTGGTGATGTCTATAACCATGGTCTTAAAAATTCTTGATTTCAGATCCTGTTGACAGTAGCTAGTATTTGACCCTAGTTTCTATTATATACTAGAAATTAGTTGCTTCTGGTGTGATTCTGAGAGTCACTTTTTGCCTTGTATATTCTGGGTAATGACATATCATCTCTGATGACACAAAATAAAACCAATAAAAACTTTCAAATATTTGTGCTTGTGGGCTCTAGGCAAGGCTGGTGAGTAGTGACAGGGAGATATGCATGGGGCCCCAGTCTAGAGTTCAGGATTTCTCACCATCACAAAGGAAATTAGGGGCTCAGGGTTAGTGTGGGGAGGAGGGTTTTCATTCACCCTTGCCCATTCTGTACTAAATATCTGTCCCTTTAAAGGTACTTAGACTTATAAATGTATACCTCACCTACCGCATTTAATGAATCTTCCCTCTTTGCACAACTGGTATAATCTATCATTTTGAGAATAAAATGGAAAGATTATAATTTTGATGTAACAAAATGCCATTTTGGATAAACTTGAAAAGTACCAAAGCCAAATGCAAAATCAAACCAGTAACTTGGCCATATACTTTGTCTATCTCTGATGACTCAGGAGGCCCTCTGAAGAACTTAGGAATGTCCTTCTATTTCCCTTTATTTGTCTCTGACCACAGAGCCACAGGGACCACCTATAGAAAGTGGCTGCTTTCACCCTACTTCTTCACCCACAGCCAGAAATGTTCTTTTTCTTTCTATGTCTTGGGCTCTGGAACCTCGAAACTGTTGTAAGCCAGAACTTAAATTACATTCCAAGAATGAATGAAAGACAGATTGCATCTCTTTCCTTTGATCTTTTACATGTTATAGTTTAAGTCTCAGAGAGAAAATTTCCCTTAAAGAGACAGGATGACTTCTAGGTCTATAAACAATTACATAATGTATACAGATAGAAGGGATTCCATTATTATGAGTTTATTAATAGTTCAACAGCTATTTATTTTATGACTCTAGGGAGGGCATGTACCCACCAGAAGATGAGTTGGTCCCTTTATGGACACATAGACAAGGGCATATCACTGAGACTAACAGCAGTTCTCCAAGTGTTGTCCAGGGTAGAGGCTGTCTTATCCCATTGGGTCCTGGTGGGAAGTAGATCTCAATTGTGTGGACAGAGACCCTTGACACTCTTAACCTCATGGTGCCCACTAGTGATTTCTTTACCCAAAGCCCTTGCCTGATTCCACATCCAGTAAGCAAATTGTTGATTATAATCTACTTCCCATGCAGATTTCTTCTAGGGAGATGTCTTAGTCCATTTATATTGCCATAAAGAAATACCTGAGGCCAATTTATAAAGAAGAGAGGTTTATTTGACTCACAGTTCTGCAGGCTTTATAAGAAGCATGGCACTAGCATCTGCATCTGCTGAGGGCCTCAGGCTGCTTCTACCCATGGCAGAAGATGAAGGGAAGCTGGTATGTGCACAGATCACATAGCAAGACAGGAAGCAAAGAAAGAGTGGGGAGGTGCCAGGCTCTTTTTAACAGCCAGTTCTGTGGGAACTAATTGAGTAAGAACTCCTTCTCCACTCCCTTGAGGCAGGGCATTCATAAGGGATCTGCCCCCATGCCCTAAACACCTCCCAATAGGCCCCACCTCCAATGTTATGGATCAAATTTCAACATGATATTTGGTGAGGACAAACAAACGTCATTCAAACTATAGCGGGAAAGAATGCAGTGAAAGCAAGAGTCAAGCCCCACCTGAGGACAGATTTTTTAAAAAAATAAATCAGTAATCTGGCATTCCAATTTTACATATCAATTTCACTGAAGGATTTGGTTAATGAGAGTCTATCATGGAGAGGCAAATCCACAAATTCTTCCTGGAGAAGCTACTGAGTAGCACTGGATAGGACAAATGGAGGTGAAGTAAGAAAACTTGTCAGGACCCAAACTTTTCGGAGTATTCATATACACTGAAAAAGGACCCAAAGACGTTATGTAGGAAGTTCAACAAGTTGACTAATTAATGTGTGTGTGGGGTGGGGAGAAGTGCAGGGAAGATGGCACTGGGCAGATATAGGGGCCCACTTTTGTAAGCTCTAGCTCAGCGTTTTTCACAGTGTAGTCCCAGTTTACTGAAACAGAATCTGTGGGTTTGGGTCCTGGGCATTTGTGTTTTCAACAAACTTCCATGTGATTCTGATGCCCATTCAAGTTTGAGAACCACTACCCCAGTCCATGTTATCTTTGTTCAGTTCTCTCTTCCTCCATGCCATGTGAGAAATAATGAATAAAAAGATAACGTTATGTGTCTAAATCTAATTCCTCTTCTTTCTGTAGTTCAGATAAGCAGAGGTCCCCCAAGAAATGAATTTTCCATGGACTCACATCCCAGTGCCAAATAAACCAGCTTTCTAAAACTTTTAGCACCTTGGTTCAAATATTAATTAGATAATGAAATAATTTGGAGGAACAAGTTTTGGAATGAAGAGAGACAACCATAGATGTAATGTTTAAAGAGGTGTTCAAACATTTTTTTCTCAAAAATGAGATTTTATGGCCTTAAACAACTGTTTATTAAATAAGCATTTACTTAGAACATACGGTATTCTTTGCATCAAAGACTACTTAGGAAAGTGTGACTAGGGGAACCTTGTCTTTCTTTCCACCTTTTTTTTTTTAATTTTATTTTTTTGAAAGAAAAAAAGAAAAAAGAGAGAAAGAGAAATAAGAAAAAAAAAAGAGAATGAAAGAAAGGGAAAAAGAAGAAAAAGAGGGAGAGAGAACAGGAATCTTGCTCTATTGCCCAGGCTAGACTGCAGTCTAAAAATGTGTATTGAAAACCTCTTTTATACTAATAATTGTGTTACACAATGGAGACAGGAAGGAATAAGGGAGGAAAATAACAAACAGCCAACCAATATTTCATTTAAACCTATGAAATGCTATGCAATTGCTGGGGAGTGATTTACTCCCAACCATGTGGTCACTTTTAGAATAAATGTGATGTGTTACTGAAAAAAAAAAGTATGTTTTGTGGATTTTCAGTAGAGAGTTCTGTAAATGTTTATTAAGTTTACTTGTTCGAGGTCTAAGTTCAAGTCCCAGGTATCCTTGTTAACCTTCTGTCTCATTGATCTGTCCAATATTGACAATGTAGTGTTAAAGTCTCCCACTATTATTGTGTGGGAGTCCAAGTCTCTTTGTAAGTCACCAAGAAGTTGCCCTATGTATCTGGGTGCTCC
>PVKV010031152.1:0-21349 GCA_004027835.1 Alouatta palliata | reverse complement strand
AAGGAGGGAGGGAGGGAGGGAAGGAAGGAAGGAAGGAGAAGAGTGAGCAGTAAGGATTAGAAATCCTCAATCATTTATTTATTTATTTATTTATTTTTTAATTTTTTGAGAATGAGTTTCATTCTTGTCACCCATGCTGGAATGCAGTGCTGAAGTCTCGTCTCACTGCAACCTCCACCTCCTGGGTTCAAGCGACTCTCCTGCCTCAGCCTCCTGAGTAGCTGGCATTACAGGTGCTTGCTGCCACACCAGGCCAATTTTTGTGTTTTTAGTAGAGATGGAGTTTCACCATGTTGGCCAGGCTGATCTCGAATTCCTGACCTCAGATGATCTGTCACCTTGGCCTCCAAAAGTGCTGGGATTACAGGCGTGAGCCATTGCACCTGGGCCCCAGTCATTTTAGTTCACCAATATTCATACGCCCCTTCTACTCCCCTAACCAACAATAAATGATGTCAATTTGGTCTTTCCATACTATTTATTTAAAACTCAGTGCACTTCGCTGAGTCTGTACAGTAATACAGATACCACCATCTCAGCAGGACATCCTCTCATCCCCTGTTGCAGATAACTGGAGGCTCAGGGAGGCCCCATAGTTTACCTGAATGGGACTAGAAAGTATGGAGAGGACTTGATTTCTAGACCATTGATGCCACTGTCACAGGACAGCAGCCTCAGGGATCAGCTTTTTACCTTACAGCTGACAGGTATCCTGTCAAGGTTAGGAAGGAACGTTTTACCTTTGAGAAGCAAGTAGAATTGAAAACAGATACTGAGTTCATACCCCAGCTCAACATCTTAGTTCTGTGACTAGCTACTTACAGAGAATAGACCAGTTATTGAACTTTTCTGAGCCAGTGTCCTTTTCTGTAAATAAAATCTCACATTCCTTAAAAAGTTAAACACGGGATCCAGAAATTTCTGTCCTCTGTATAGACCCCAAAGGGTTTAAAACAGGGACCCAAATGGATACATGTACACCAGTGTTCCTAGCAGCACTATTCACAGTAGCCAAAAGATAGGCACAGTTCACGTGTCCATCAGCTGGAGGACGAATAAACAAAATGCAGTCTATCATGCAATGGAATAGCACTCAGACACAAAAAATAAGCGGAATTCTGACACAGGCAATGACGTGGTCGAAACTTGAAAGCGTTATGCTAAGTAAAACAAGCCGACCAAAAAGAACACAGTTGTGTGATTCCACTTACTATGAAGTATAGGCAAATTCACAGAGACATAAGGTAGACCAGAGGCCACCAGAGGCTAGAGGGAAGGGCAAATAGGAAGTTACTACTTAATGAGATGTAGAATTTCTGTTTGGGGTGATGAAAAATCTTGGAAATAGATATTGGTGATGGTTACATGACATTATAAATTTACTTAATTTTGGAAACGGGTTTATAACGTCGGGAAAAACCCACATGGAGACAATGGATCACTCAGCAAGGCTAGTTTACTTCATGAGAGCACACCTGAACAAAAGAGACAGGGACATTGGTAACTTCCATAACCTGACGCAATCGCCCCACTGCTGTGTCCAGTTTCCATCAGCTGAAACGGGACCTCACATTCTAGGCTTGACCTGATTGGCTAAAGAACTTAGAAATTGACAATAGATAACAGGAAAGAAGATGAGGAAGACAAGGAAAAAGAAGCTAGTCAGGAGAAGGTCAGGAGGGTTTCCAAATAAGGAATGGCATGCACCAGGGTTTGGAGCTTACCCAGTCTTGTTCAGACATGCCAGAGTGAGTCAAGGTAGATGATTTAAGACGTAGCTGATTTAAAGAATATATATATATGGGTATATGTTTATGCTGATTACAGATAATGGCCACGGAGCAAGAGATTGTAACTCCTTATAATGTAGTCTAAGATATAAACTTTGAAGAACTTTCCCATCTCTCACACTTAATAACACCAAATTGTACACTTACAAACGGTTAAGATAGCAAATTGTACGTTATATGTTTTGCCACAGTAAAAATAGTTTAAAAAAAAAAACATTAAAACAGGGCCATCGGTGCACAAGGTTCCGAGGAGAATGAAACAGGGTTTATGTAAAAAAGAGTGACTAAGAGGAGACACTCAACTAAAGTGACTGTCCTTTGCCTTTCTGTCCCCAGTCCATGCGGCACATGATTGGGACTCAAGTCTGATGCTGGGAGCCCATCTGGCCTCTTGGGCGTGTGCAGCTCTGAGCTCTTTAGGACAGAAGCTGCAAACTCATCCGTCTGCAGGTCTGCAGGGACTGTGTTCCCACCAACTCAGAGGAAGTTTTATTTCTTCGAGGGGAGAGGAAGTCTTGGGACATCAGTTTCTGACAAAGGCAATTAACAAGTTGTAGGCAGAGGAACTTATTTTTTCGCTAATCATGAGTTTTCAAATTCACTGCATCTAGAAAGAAACTGAATTTAAAATGCAATTATTGTGCGGTAATTAACTTTGTCCAAATGAGACCCTTTCAGAACTCAGTTTCTTCAGAAACACATTATTGAGCCCAGTGAAGTAGTTTTGTATGTGTATGGGGTTTTTCTGGCCTTTTTTTTTTTTTTTACATTTTTCAATAAAGTATATTTATGATCAAATTTGTGGATTTAAAATATAAAAAGTCTGATTTGATATTTGGGCTCTTTCCAAGAACTCTGTCACGGTGTTCAAAGTTTCAGCTTTCTACTTATGGGGGAAAGAAAAGAGTCTCATTTCTATAAATCAAATGTGTTTGTTGCCATGTGAAACAGCCTCTTGGAAATCTGCCTCCAGCCAGCCAGCTTAAGACAATGGCAGGAACAATTAGATGTTGTCCTTGCCCTCTTTCCAAAATTGATGAATTTCACCTTAAAATTGCAAGAGCAGCTCAGACCAGAATGGGGCATTGTGCAAATCCCTGGCTGAAATGGAAACAGGCCTTTGACAATAGAGAAATGCCATTAAAGGGCCAGCGCCTTTAATTCACCTGTGCGATGTCAGTTGAGATTTCTTACTTTTCTTTTCTTTATTTCACGTTTCCCCTACACACAGTCACCAGGAAGGCAAGATGTCCTGTAAGAGTAAATACTCACTGTCCCAAACATGCTGGTTGCGGACGAGGCAGACACGTGCTGAGGGCCAAAACCTGGACCAAAGCAAAGTGAGGCAGCACAGCTGAAGCACACCTTCTCTCTTTCTGTTTCTCTCTGGGTGAATGTTGGAAGCATGACTTATTTTCAAAAGCCTTTCTCTAACGTTTCTTTGTGCATGTTTTTCCATGCATCTCTAAATGATGCAAAATTTAGAAAGAATAATGGGGCTCTGTCCTTGAAAATCACCTAAAGGGGACATTGTCAACGTGTTGAACACTTGGAATCCAGGGCTAAATTTCATATGACCAACCCCATTTTCAACACAGCATAAAGTCAGTCCAAAGGGAGACAGATTGACCCTTTCTCCTTCTCTCACAAAATCCCAGCTCTGCAAAGCCAAGGTGTTACGGGATCCTGCAGAAATTACCAGCTACTTTCATGCATTTGGCCAAGAGAAAGAAAGAAAATGAAAGAAGAGAAAGAAAGGGGAGAAGAGAGAGAGAGTGAGAACCTCGGCAGATATACGTCGGCCCTGCCAATGACTCTCTGTTTAACTTGTAATCAAAACAACTCAAACCCAGTTACTGTTTGCATATCTGCCAAGTTTCTCAATTTCAGCAGTCGGCAGCAGGCCCTCGGTATGACAGGCTGTCTTTCAGATTCCAGCAGAATCTGCCAAAGCCCCAGCACAGAGGCAACTGGTAAATTAAATGCCAGCGAGCACGGGCATTCCTATACCTTTCCTCTGTGCACACAAAGCCGCATCCCGGATCCCTCACCCTGGCGGAGGCCTCGAAGACCGGGGATGCCCACCTCCTGGCCTATGCCCGCACCCCCTTCCTTAGGTCATTGCAACCCAGTGCCCGCTGAGCAGTAGCCAGTACATGGATGGGAACAAACTACCAAGTTTTCTTACTAAGAGAACCTGAGGGAGAGAATGAGGGGCGCCATTCTGCCAGTAGTTGAAAAAAAAATACTCGCAAATCAAATAGACTCAGAGAAACTCACTTTCAAGTGCCCAGCGATATCGTGCAATCTATAGATAACGTTAGGTATTCAGATTCACCGCAGAGTGTAATTGAAAATAAAATAGACATTAAATGCATACAGGCACATCTTTAAATCTTGCATCCTAAAAGCTTCTTGTGAACTAAAGATAAGACTTCTCTTTTCCTAGGAAAGTGTAAGCTTCTAAAAGCTAGTTGATTCTTCAGGGGAGGGGTAAGGGCTTAGCTACCTTCACAATTATTGGTGCTGATTAGCATAGCAGATATTAATGAATAAGCATTGTTTTGACTGCAAGTTTGACTATAACCTGCTAATTTAATGACTCACACTAAGTTTAGGGAGTGCAGGCTGCAATGTTAATTATGAAAACGTGGCCGAGCTCCTGATATTAATAACAGCTAGAGTAAATATTAAAAACATGTAATGAAGACAGGAGACAAGTTGGAGGGCCCAATGGACACTATAAATATGAGAATGACCTTCTAATTTCACCACTGCATCAAAATCTCCTTCTACAGAAAACAATGCGTTTTCAGAAAAATCTTTTAGAGCGGTATAATTTGCCTTCATACCTAAACTGACCTGCAGGTGAAGTCTGCCAAGGACACCAGGTCTCCTGGGCAGCACCTGGGTTGTCTGTGCCGAGGGTCTGTGTGTGGCTTTGTCATCTCTGAGAACATCTGCAGTGTCCCTATCTGTGTGTACCTCTGCACGTGGGGTGTCTGGACGCCGGCCCCACGCGCATGGACGGAAAGCAGTACTGCACGAAAGGCCAGACAGAGCCCCACCTCTTTAGGGCAGCAGGTGAGAGGGGCCCATTGGGTCTGGCACCCCTTTAATTTGCCATAATTTGGCAGGTGCTGCTCTGCAGGGCTGCAGAGCTGAGAAGGTGAAGCTCTTTGCTGCAGCCTCTGATGGGCGTCGGACACAGTCCCATCAGGGCAATTCTAGCCTCTAAGCCCCATGATGCTCCCTTCTCCAAGCACAGGAGCTTCATTTGAGAGAGCGAGAGAAAAAAAAAACAACAGGCATAATTCACCAGCCTGCAGGTTTTCTTTCCTGAACCTAGCAATATTTTCAAAAGAAAACATAATTCTAAACGATTCCAAGGTTTTACAGTGAGGCCAATTACCTGGTGAACATTTCTGGAGGTGCAGCCACCACGGGAAACCTGCTAAGAAATTCTAGTCACCAAATTCTAATTAGCTGACAGGCAAATTCCTGTTAAGTTTCTGGTTCTCATTCGGAGACGCTCTGAATGGGTCTGATCACTTTCTGGGGAAATTGTAACTGTGCACGCGTATGTTTGGAAACAGGAGGCCTTCCAGTCCAGCTTCTGGTCTTGGTATTTGGAAGGACCAGGCCTTGATCTGGAGCAGAAATACCACATTCCTCTAAGCTCCTGGGGTTTTGACCTGCGTAACAGCCACAGCCCAAGGCCCGCAGTCCCAGTTTGCTGCCAGCACCTAATTGGTATGTTAATGCCCAGAGCTGCCTCAATTTGCAATTCTTCCTGGAAATGGCATTCAGATTTCTGCATCCCCTCTCTACTAAGAGAAGGACGCTGGGAGATTTTTTTTTCCTCTTTGCCTGGTCAAACAGGTAAAATAAACTTAACTCTGGTGACAGAAGACACATATCCCCTCCCTGAGGCCTTCTTTGGTCTGAACAGAAAAGCAAAATCATGGCCAAGTGAAAATACGGATCTTTCCATTTGCAGATGAGGAGGAGGGGCTGGAGGAAAGGCCAGGTTTCTTTTACAAACTGTTGTTCTGAATTATTAATTTCCAGCCCTTTGTGCAAACTCAAGGAGACGAAGTTCCAATATCTTTACTTAGAACTTGGGGGGAGGCTCCCCTTTGCTTAAGATAACCCCTTTTCTTTGTATTAGAAAATAAATGTAAACTTTACCTTGGGAACAAATGATTAATGAAATGTTTTCAACGTACCCCAGCTGTTCACTATAATAGAAGAATAATTTGATGTTTGGGGTTCTAAAGCCATTTGATCGCAATTGATTTTTTTTTTTTTTTTGGAGGGGCCTGAGGGGTGGGGTGATTAAAGGGTTAATATTCAAATCAGAAATTTGCAAGGCCTGCATAATGGGAGCGCCACCCTCATAACAATAGGAATTTTTAACAATATCCAGCCTTGTTAGCAAGAGAGTTACATGCATTGAGGGCAATCAGTGTGTCTTGTCAGTTTCTTTTTATCTACCATCTCCAACCGCCGAGGAGCCGAAATGAAGCACTTTGGAATTATCAATTTCAGCCACATTTGCATAACAAAGCCCCCGAGGAAGAGGCATGATAAATGTGAAGGACCCCTCTTGGAAAAGGAACTGTCAACCGCGCCCCGAAAGATTCTCCGACCGAGCGCATTCTCCCGGACTGCAGTCAGCGAAAATAAAATGAAAGCATTAAAGAAAGTCATTCTCTCAGAGAGAAAAATCTCCCCCTCTGCAGAGAGAGAACTGGATGAAATGACATTATGCATATGAAAATGTCCAGAAAGATGTTTGATTTATGTATGCATTAGATGCAAATTCCATTACGGTGCGCGCGCTGTTGTGTGATTTGGCGCTGAACACATCAGCGCCCTGATCAGATCTGATCTCATTAATTCCGACAAGGAGAGAGAGAGGGAATTGAGAAGAATTTATGGCCTGGACACTTGAAAGAAGTAAATTGTAATTCTGTTTAAAGCTGTAGCGAACCTTTTAAACACCTTTTATTATAGGAAACAAGCACTCACTTTTATAACACTGTAAGGACTTACTTAATCTTGCACTGGGGGCTCTGCTCTTCATTTAGGGGGGAAAAAATCTATGACCTTGTTTAGGGAAAAGAAAAAAGAGGAAAATGTCTTGAACCAAAATTCAGGGAAAACATCACAATAGTAGGATCAAAGGAGAAATGATGCCTCTGTGAATAATTGGGTAAACGTTTGTTTTAAGGATGGTGTGTTTTGTTTTGTTTTGTTTTGTTTTGTTTTGTTTTGTTTTGTTTTAGTGGCTTCATATTTTCAAATAAAATACCAAACAGTGAATGAATACTTTTATGATTTTTATGGGACTGGGTAACAGATTTACATTTTAAAATGTCTTTAATTGCATTACAGATAAAAGTGCCGCTAACAATATATGACGGGAGATGCAATGGGAAAAGTTATCTTTTGAAACCTCTACTTATTAGAACTGCTTTGAAAGCACCGTCAATTTCAGACCAATATGAATAATAATGATAATAATAATAACCCAACCGCCAAAACAGTCTTAAGGGGAAATATATTTTTATAGGGAAAATCCCAGATTGTTTCTCTCTATCAATAATGATTCTTATCCTTCTTTTGCTCCTGAACAAGACCTTAATAAGTCGTTTCCTCCTTTCAGGAGCGATAATCACCCTTCATGGTTGAGATGTCCTATATTTACTTGATATCGAGTGTAAAGCCGAAAGTGTCTCAATATGTTATTGCATCAAGGAATCATGGTTCCTCCCCCAGCATTCATGACCCCCTGGGGTGCAGCTTTGCCTGCTAGACTTGCGTTTCCCCGCGCGTCTTTCATCTTCGCCAGCTATGATTAACTGCCTTCCCAGGGCCGGAGGTGGGGGCAGAGTCTGGATTCGGAAAACCTTAGTTACGGGATCATGTTTGATTTTAGATGGAAATGAAGATACGGAGGCGGCATTCTCCCCGGGTGCAGCCTACAGCTTCCCGGGGTAATCCACTCCAATAGAAGTCATTGTTGGGTTTAGCAAATGTTTATCCAAATTGATGCAGCAAACTTACATGTGAACGCAGATAAACAGCGACTTGGAGGGCAAAGGGTTTCAGAACCAGGTGAACCTGTTTAAATGTCACGTTTTGTCAAAGGCTAATCCCCTTGTCGTTCCTCATTTCCACCCAAACCATAAAAGTATCTCATGTGTGCTGTAGATATAATTATAGATGGAACCTGCATATTTACCCTATGCATCTGTGTTCCTACCCTTCTGTGCTGTATGTTTTAAGGACAGGGGCGATGGGTAGTGGCTATTGCTTTGCCCACATTCCAATGCATAACATGGGAAAATCAGGAAAATAACTGGGTTTTCCTTTGAGAAGAGAGAGAAGGGGGAAAAATTCTGTGATGTTTTAAAAATTCAAAAATTTCTCATTTATCTCCATGATAGCTCTAACCACACAGTTGAAAGGTATATTTGGACGGCAGAGATTGTATTTTAGAACGTGGAATTTCAAGTCCTCTCACTTGGGGGACTTGAAAGAATTGTGCACATTTTGAATAGGATTGTCTGCAAGTAAGAGGAAAAAGAACTTACCTTGGCATTATACTAGTGAGATTTTTTATTTTTGCAAGACATTTTAATGTGTCTGGGTATGTGTGAAGGTATGCGTTGAAATACAGAGCCAGTTTATTCACCTGCAATTAAAATCTCCCTCAAATAGACACAGAAGGAAAGATACATATTATATTTTACAAATAATAAGGCTTGGGGGTCAGCTTTCTCATATCTTCACATAGTTGGCCAGACCTTAGTACGGCTCTCTTTCTCACACAGACTCCCAGTGAATGGGTTGGACTTGGTGATTAAGGTCGTGCTGTTTGTTCATCTCTGCCCTGGCTAATGTGATTGAATTGGAACAATACCTTTGAACTCCTTGGCTCTGATCTGCATACTAATTGATCCCAAGTCCTTGACAATGACCTTAGCTGCCATCCACCCATTCCTGCAAAGGCTGCTTGGCCCTACTCAAAAGTTGCTATCAAAATCCAGCAACAACACAGAAAGTCCCTTTATAAAGAGCATCTTTGAGCAGTGTGTTACTCCCTAGCTCCCCCTGCGAGATGCTTTCAGAAATAAAAAGTATTTGTCTGGGACGGGAAAACAGTTTTGGCTAGGAATGCTCAAGCTTCCATGGGGAAACTGTAAGAGCAAAGCGGGAAAAATTCGGCCGTGAAAACTTACCCGTTTTAATGTGGCAGGTAACATTGTCTCCTAAGATAAAAATCTGTGATGATAGATTCTTTGCAAGATGTTTCCCCAAATTGTCTTTGAGCTATCAGAAGCCTGTGCATACATTTCATTCTTCTAAAAATCAGTGGACAGAATCAGATCCTGCTTTTATTTAAAATCTGAATATTTTGTTCTTCTTGAATTTTGGTGTGTTCATTTTTTAAAAAAACATTGTATCAAATTATCATTTTTCTTGATGACTGGCTTTTTGGCACCCCATTAAATTTTGCACCTAAGGCGCCTCCCTCAGTTCTCGCACCCAGGTCCCAGCCCTCTCAGCATCTCTGCTGTAGTCTTAGGAAAGTTCTGAGGAAAGGAATTGGAACAGTGGGAAAAAGTTTTTTCCCAAGTGTACACATATTTACCTATGAATTTAAGTGGTCACAAAAACAAGTGAAAGTATAATAATTCATAGGGACTTACATATCTCTTTAAAGTAAAAAGTTGCTGACATGTGCACACGCACAATCACACATGCAAAGAAATTAAAAACAAAGAACCACATTGTCCGTGACTTTTAAAATTGTACTGGGCAGTAATGAATTAACCAGTAGCTAGCAGGTTTCCATTAGTAAACCAAAGTTATGTTCTTTGTGTGGCCTTGAAAACAACAACAACAAAATATCTCTTCTGGGGAGAAAATTTATCAAAGGAGGCTATTAAAAGCAATGGTAATATCAGTCCTAAAGCAAGCATTGCGACAAAATAAAAACACAAAATCCTTTTCTTGGATATGAAATCATCGATTATATTGAACTGCATGATTTTCTTGAAATCTGCCTGAGGGATGAATTAGAGGGGGCCACCCCATTTGGCTGTGAACAGGATGTTGTGTATTACTGGAATAACTAATCGACTAAAACCAGGGACCCCTTGCTCACCCACGCCAGCTTTACCTGGGCCCACCTTGCTGAGAGCAAAAGAACACAGGTGCAAAACAAAAGGACCACCCGTTTTCTCTGATACCACACTACCACCTGGCATCCAACACTAGTGTTCCCATGACTGTGACTTAGAGTCAAAAACTGGTCTCTGTCAGCCCAGAGCAGCCATGAGTCACGACATGACGTCCACTGGTGCACACGGCTTCCACGCTTTTCCTTTCAGTAAGTAGACACTTTTCTAAGAACACGTTGTTCTAAAAAAGAAAGAAAAAAAAGCTGTCTGTAATTTGTCATGAATTTCAATTACCAAAAAACTTTTGATTTTTTTTCTCTTTGAAACTAAAAAAAAAGATTGGCATACCTCCAGGTTTTCAGAATGCAGTTAAAGCAGAGAATGACAGAAAGATAAAGATGTGTGTGTGTGTGTGTGTCTGTGTGTGTGTGTGTTTGTGTGTGTAGGAAGAGCTCCTAACATACGCTGTTCATATAGGACTAGCTGGGGTTTAAGCCCTGAATAAAGGCTCGTGGCCATTTGGGTGAAAAAGAGCATTTTGTATTTACGTGGAGCGGCTTGTTCTGACAGGTTCCACAGCATTTCCCAGAGCCGACATGTCACAAACGTGACTTGTAGCATTCCAGGGCTGCACACACATACCAGGAAGCCGGTGTACACTCACCAACTCACGGCACATAAAGGGTTTTGGAGAGGAAAGAAAGACTCATTTTGCAATTGGAAACTACAAGGGTGTGTGTGTGTGTGTTTTCTCCTTTCAGATACACAGAATACTTACCAAACGGGAGCAGAACTTTTTTTTTTTTTTTTTTTTTTTTTTGAAATGTGCAACTGTGTGAAACTTGTCTGGTTTCAGATTTACACAGAAATTTGGAACCATCTTGTTTTCATCCAAACAAATTCAAACTGAAGAACCTCTTAACTAAGCTGGGAGCATATTTGCACCAAGAAAACTGATGTTCCTAATTCATTAACCTACAAGCATTTGGTACCAGCGGAGCTTACTAAATGTGCGTAGCCCAGTGACTCACGTTTTTGTTCTGTTTCCTTAAGGGCTGACTCTCCACTCGCACTGTCCTAGCATGAAGTGTGGGATCAAAAAACAAAATCAGCGCGCTGTCAGCCTGTCATCTGTTCTCTGGTCTTAAGGAACGATTTCAGGTGTCTGAGGCGGTTGGTATATACAGGTGAAGCTGAATACATGTTTACCAAATAAACAAATACGTAAAATTAGAACGCTTTGAAGTTGTAATATGAGACAGTATATAATTAAAATGCCAAACAGAGCGGTCCAGATCATTCCAGCAGGCGTTCAGAGGTCAGAAGAAGCAGAATAGTGAGAATGATCACTCCTTCTGGCACAGCATCAAACAATTTAAAATCAATTTTGCATCGCTTACTATCTCCATCGTCTGTACAGCCCTGCATGCTAGCAATGAGCACGAAAGATACTATCCTTGTCCTCGTGAGGTTTCCATTCCGGTCATCGGTGGGGCGGGAGATAATATACACCATGCCACATGGGGATACACACTATGAGAGAAAAAAATCGTGAAAGGAAATGTAGAGTCTTGTGGAGTCCCAGCGTGGTGTGGTGTGTTAGTATTATGCACACGGAAGTTAAGAAAGCGCTCATACGACAGGGGACGTTTCAGCAAGGACAAAAAGAAGCAAGAGAAGAAGCCACGTGTCCCTCTGGGGGAAAAGAGATCCAAGTAGAGGGAAAAGCAAGTTCAAAGCCTGGGGCAGAGCCTGCTCGGCGTGTTCAGGAAGAGCAGGGGGGACATGTGTTTGGAGCAGAATGATCAAATCATAGAGAGGCAGAGGTGGGGGAGATCACGCAGGAGCTCGAAGGTCATTGCAAGGACTTTGGCTTTTACACCCAGCAAGATGCAAGCGAGCAGAGAGCTTTGAGCACAAGAGTGATGTGATCTGAGGCTAATAATGACGCTCCCTCCTCGAGGGATTTGGGGAGGGTAAATGCCAAAATGCAGGCTCAACCACCAATTTAAGAATTACAGTAAATGTGACCTGCACAGGTCGAATGGGAAGCTGTTTCAGAGACTCCAGGCTTTTTTTGTTTTTGTTTTCCTTCAATTTACAAAAAGAAGATAAAAAGATGCAATTAATATATTTTTTTTAAAAAGTGTGTTCTCCAGTTTTTCATTACATTTATATATAATATGTTCATATATTTTCTAATGTATGAAGATGATTTTTAAAAAATACATTGATGCCGTGGAGAAAAGAAAAAAGCAAGAGAGCCTCGATGTGCCCACGGTGGGCATCCCTTTACCCTCCTCCTGGTACTCCTGGAAGTGGCATGGCTCCTCGGAGGGTCCTGCAACAGGGCACAGGTGGAATGCAAGGCTGACAGTCTCCAGATCTCCAGAGCTGTTGCTATTCCCTGGAGCCCAGTCCATCATCAACCTAAAACCAAGTTGGCCAACAGTCCCTGGCTCTGCCTCCTATCCTTCCATTGAACTGGAGTGAACTTCAGTTTACTCGTCTGTAAAATGGTAGTATTCATGTACATTCTGGCTACCTCTAGAGCAATGGGGCACCCAGAGGAAATAATTAATATGAAATTGCTTTGGCAGGTAGAAATGTAACAGTATATTTATGTAATTATATATAATTATATTCTTAGGTTTTTTTTAAAACAGGCAGAAGAAAACTAAGCATGAAAACTAAACAGCCTATATAATCTATGCTGATGACATGTATACACACACATATATACATACACACATAGACACAAATATTTACAATGCAAATTTAAAAACATATATATACAAAAGCGTTAAAAGAAAAAAACTACTTATAATTTCACCACCCAGAGAAAACCAAAATTAACTTTTCATTGTATTTTCTTCCAGTTTTTATCTGTTTTGAATATAAATGTAAACATTTTCATACCTATATGTATTTATGTTATTATTTACATATATACATATAATAGGACATGACTATGGCTTTGGTATATAACATTAGCCAGAGCTGTACATCATACCATAACTATAGCCTATAACATAGCATAGCCACACTTATGCCCATTATAGGTACATGTATAATATGATAAATTATTTTATGTGATTATAGAAATACATTTACATATATAAACAATATAGATTTACATCATTCAATATATTATTATAAAATTAATACCAATTTTTATTTTGTTTAGGTAAATCACATATATTGTTTAAAAGAAAAATCGGCAGTACAAAAGTGAAACGCCTCCTTTCACTACATTTTCTCTTCAAAAAGCACTAGCATTTCCCATTAATGAGTGGTAACAAAGTGGGCACACTGTTCTGTACATTTCTTTTTTTTGAGATGGCGTCTGGCTTTGTCGCTCAGGCTGAACTGCAGTGGTGTGATCTCATCTCACCGCAACCTCCACCTCCCACGTTCAAGGGATTCTCCTACCTCAGCCCCCCAAGTAGCCGGGATTACAGGCACTTGCAACCATGCCCAGCTAATTTTTGTATTTTTAGTAAAGACAGGTTTTTGCCATGCTGGCCAGGCTAGCCTTGAACTCCTGACCTCAAGTGTTCTGCCCTCCTTGGCCTCCCAAACTACTGGGATTACAGGCGTGAGCCCCCTTGTCTGGCCTGTACTTTTCTTTTTTTAATTAAAAATAATCTTAGAGATCATTTCATGTCAGCAGACACATAAATTTGCGTCTTTCTTTTTAGGGGCTGCATGGTATTGCATTGTAAGAATATTTGATGTTTTATTTAATCTACAAACATAAGTTAGATCATTTCCAGTTAATCACTATCCTAAACAAAGTCACAAAAAGCACATGTTTGTGAATTTGTGTAAGTACCTCAAAAAGCTTAAGTGTTAAAGTGGAACCACCAGGTTAAAGAGTGTGAATCATGCCAAGTTTGACGCAAACCCCCAATTCGTCTTGCAAAGAGGATATACCAACTGACCATTCACAGATGTCACATCTACAAAGTCTGTTTCCATTCCCCCACTGCCATTTACACACTGCATTTTCCTTATTGTGAACAAATCAAGAATCTATTTTAAATAGTAATTCATTTTCTTTTTGTCAATTGTCTACTAAAGTTCTTTCAGTATTTTTCCATTGGATTGTTTTGCTATATTAACGATTTGCAAGAGCTCTTTATATATGAAAGAAACTAGTATGAAGTATGTCACATAGGTTGTGAGACAGGAGTTACACATTTATAGAAAGAAAAATCCCTCAATCTACTTTTTGGGTTTCTGGATTTTGCATCACACTTAAAAAGGCTTTCCTATTAATAATTCCAATATTGCTGCTAGAGAAATCACACTGAAGAGCCAGGAGAGCTGTATCAGGAAAGAGGACAATTTTTTCTTTTTTAAGACAGAGTCTCACTCTATCACCCAAGCTGGAGTACAGTGGCACAATCTCTGCTCATTGCAACCTCCAACTCCTGGGTTCAAGCAATTCTTGTTCCTCAGCTTCTCAAGTAGCTGGGACTACAGGTGCACACCACCACACCCCACTAATTTTTATATTTTTAGTAGAGACAGGGCTTCACCATGTTGGCCAGGCTGGTCTCAACCTCCAGACCTCAGGTGATCTGCCTGCCTTGGCCTCCCAAAGTGCTGGGATTACTGGTGTGAGCCACCGTCCCCAGCCAAGGAAGAGGGCAATTTGTAAAGAAACAAGGGACTTTCAGAGAAGTGAAAGAGGACCAGTGAGGCTAGTTAACAGGTTGAAGGGTGATGTGGGAGGAGGCTAGAATGGGAGACAGATCAGGGAGAGTAATTTGTGGAAAGAACAAGAAACCTGCAAATCATTTTATCTGATCAAGGAAGGGACTTTACCTGATGTATACTCTGAAAACATTACCACAGTATGAGGAAGGGATTAGTGAGTGGCAAGAAAGGAAGCAAACAGATGTGGAGCTCAGGTGACCGATGGCGGCCTCCGTGCAGGTGGTGAGGAGTGGGTGGACTCCTGCATCTGTAGTGCGGACCAAAGGTGGGGAACCTGACACAAATGCAGGTGGATAGAAATCCCATTTAAGGTAGCAGGAAAAGCTGGAGGTAATGAGCAGCACAGATCACCTGTTCACTTTTGGACAGGACAATCTCTAGAGGCTAAGAGAAATGCTCACAGGGGCGGCAGGAAGGCAGTTGTTTCTATGAAGGTGATGCTCAGAAGAGAGCTGCAGAGGTGCTCATCCCTGGAAAGGGTGCTTAATCATCCTCAGTCACAGTCTCCTCCTCTGCAAAACGAAAAAGTCACTTACAAGGAGACAATGATGTAAGCCACCAAGCCGAGGACTTTCTATATAGGGGTGCCCCCAAGATGACCAGATCTCCCCGATCTCACCCTCCTACATCAAATACACGAATGCATGTGGGTTGCTCTGTTACCACAAAAACATGCACATTGTGAGCTCCAGGCCCCTGCCAGGCCCTGAGGATTCAGGAGTGAGAGAGGCTCAAACCTTGCCCTCAGGGACCACTGGGTTCAATGGCGCAGGACAGTCAAACACGCGATGAGGTAATCAATGGTGTGTGATCAACCTGGAAGAGCTGGACATGCAAGCTGTAAGGTCCTGTGTGTCAAGGTGCCAGGAAAGTAGAAAAAAGCAGGACTGTGATCCACTGTTGGGGGCAGGGGAGGATAAAGGCACAGACGACAGAAAAGAGGTGATGCTGTTTTTACCTTCATCAGCATTTAACCCACTACGGTTTGCAAAACATTTTGCCACCGGTGATATCTTTCAGTCGTCTGAAGGGCCTACAGAATAGAAAAATTAGGGGTCATTATCCTGCTTTTATGGCTAGGGAAACTGAGGAACAGGCAGATGTGGTAATGTACATCACCCATTCAGACCTCATTCCAGACACCATCTTGCCACCCAGGAAAGCAACGCATATATAGAAAGAACTGAGGAGGATCTTGGGAGGTGGAAACCTGAAAGAGGGCACTAGAAATGACCATGCTAAAAACCAACAAGACCACACAAAAGCAAGTTTTTCTACCAAATCACAAAAGGGATTTAGACTCCCCTGACTTTTCTCGACCAGAAGAGATCTCGGTTCCTGCCCATCAGGGTAACTGTCAGGGCAGAAACAGAAACACGGGCGGGACCTGCTATCACTGATGAACCACTTAAGGCTCCTCTTATGGCCTAATAAAGTCACTGGAAGAAGAAGAAGGTAAAATTAAGCAATAATGACCCTGGCAGAAGTCTTTCCGATACACATAATGGGATGTTAAAGGCTCAAGCCTTGACCCGCTACTTGGCTATTACCAGGCTGACAAAGACAGATAAACAGATCATTACAACTTCTATAAAGTTCAGAAGTTAATTTAAAACATTACTGTTCATCAGCGTTAGCCCTGCCTCTCCACTCATAAAAACATAGCAAGGCTTGCATGCAAAATCTTAGAAGACATTTCTAGTCATCATTAGGAACAGTGAAACTAAAGAAGTTGAGGCTAGTTTTGTCTCCAAGGATCCCTGATCCGTTGGCTCTGCAGGAAAGACCACTTCCTCACCTCCACCCCAAAACTCCCACCTGCCACTCATCCGTCACCTTCCCCAACTTAGGCTCCTGTGGTGAAATCGCTCCTTGACGTAATTCCTGATTGAAGTAGTGATGGCTTCCTTCTCTGCATGAGTGTGTGTGTGTGTTTATACGTGCTATTTTGTTGCATGTAATTGTGTGTGTTTGCTTGTATGAGTGTGTTTTATGTGAATTTATGTGTTCATATCAATGTGCTTATATGTGTTTGTGTGGGTTTGTGTGTCTCTGTGTGTGTGAATGTGTGCACAATTGTGTATCAGTGGGGGATGGGTGTTGAAAAGAGGGGACCAAATGAAGAAGAGAAGTAAGTGCTGAGAAATTAAAAATCAGAGACTCTTCAAGGCTGGTCTAGGGCCTTGGAACCCCAGCAAGCAAACCAGAATGTCCAGCCATTTTTTTCCAGTAAATAACTATTGTGTGTCTATTGCAGGCACTGGTGCTACAAAATGGGTTTGTGTTCTCTTTGAAAGAGGAGAGAAAATAAAAATGCAAAGATATGAAAGAACAAGGTCATCTGAGTTTTCAGTAGGTGCAAAAAGGGAAATGATACAGCACGATTTGGTTGAGAGTATTTGGATAGTTAGGACAAATTTAGATCTCCTGTTCAAGGGAGCAGTGGCATTGGAGGTAACACTCCAGTGACAAGAGAGACCCTGGCAACTGGAGATCAGAGATCAGAGTCTCAGGATGGGAGCAGCATGTGGCCTTAAGGTGAGCACAAGCTTGAAATGTTTATCAAGTTTTATAACTCCTCTTGTTCCTTTCACCTTACCTTCCTCAGCCTTTAAAAATTATTTGCTGCTGTTGTTTTTGTTAATAATGAGCCTGATCTCTTCTGTACTATGGAGAATAAAAAAGTTCCATGACCAAACGTGTTTCTTGTGATACAGGGGAGCCAACGACAATTCCGGAGCCAACCTAGGCCAGCATTGCCATCCAGGAAACTCGTCTCTCATACCTTGCATGGAGCATAGCCCAGTACTAGGGCTGCTGTCAGGATTCTTCACAGACCTGTTCAATTATATTCCTGCCTTACATTGCAGCAGATCTGGGTTCATTTCAGGTTTTTATTTCCTGCTTGGCAGAAACTGAACAATCAGCAGTCAGACAGAGAAAGAGGAACTAAGACAAATTAAGAGAAAAGTAATCGCAGGATACGAATGAAGGCACCTTTGACTGACAGAATGGTGTACCCCCCTGAGCTAGTGCGTGGAGAGTCAACCCCATGTCCCTCAAGAGGTGACATAGCGTTTGTGGAGGAGGCTGCCACCCCCACATCTCACTAGCTGACATACTTCGGCAGAGACACTTTGGAGCACGCTCTGCCTCACCCTTCGGGGCTCCTAGAAATACCTGGCACTGGAGCCAGCATCCCCACAGGTGTGGGCAAACCACAGCCAATCAGGAAATGGCAGGATGCTGACTCCTCTGGGTGCAAGGAAGCCCTGGGCACTGTGGTCCCAGGATCTTCCCAGAGGCTCCCAGGCTAGACAAGGCTCTCCCAAGAAAAATGTGGAGTAAATAGAAACTTTAAGGGCCTCTCAGAAAAGAAGGAGCTTGTCGATAACTTGAGAAATTCTGAAATTATAGGCAAACATTGATGTTCATAGGCGTGGATCCTAGGAGAGAATCTAGAGTTTTTAACAGATTCTATGGGAACTCCACAATACAAAGAACATCTGTAGACATTGTTCTCTTTGCTAATCAAGACCCACTCCCCTCAACCTCCCCTCCCAGAGACTATTCTTCTTCTTTCAAGGCAAAGACCCCTTGTGTCTCTCCATGAAACCGTTCCTTCCATCTTTGAGTTCACCCAGGACAGAGCTCTCTGGTGTCCATCACTCTGTATGGTAATCGATTATTTCAAAGACCATCTTCCTCCTCAGAATGTAATCCCTCAGAGACCCTCCAGAATATTTTATTTGCACTTCCACCCCTAGGATCTGCTACACTACCCTATGCTTACTATGTGTTCAATAAGTGTTTCTGCGAATAAATGAATTCAATCCTGCTTCATGATATCATTTGGATGTACCACCCTAGACCTGCCTGTCCTCATCCAAAGACATCAGAATAATCACTCACACGGCTTCCTTGACTTTGAAGAGCAGCCAATGCCCTCACTGTCTCTGGATGGGGTATCTTTGTGGCATCTCCCTGGACCACCTCAGGGCTTCTTAGGCAAAAAGGACCCTTATGCAAATCAGGCAGAAGGTGTGGCTCATATGCTCCTTGAAAGTCAAATTCCTACCTCCAGTTGTGAATTAGAATTGGATTATTGAGGAGGTGGAAGGAGGTGTCTTCTAAGTGAACTGTGCTGGTGTTACCTGAATCCTGTCCAAGCAAAATGCATTTTCCATGTTTCAGGGGAGGGACCTGGTGGGAGGTGATTGGATCATGGGGGCAGTTCTCATGGTAGTGAGTGTGTTCTCATGAGATCTGATGGTTTTAAAGTGTTTGGCAGTCCTCCCCCACCTCTCTCTCTCTCTTCTGCTGCCATGTAAGATGTGCCTTGCTTCCCCTTCGTCTTCCAATGTGATTGTAAGTTTCCTGAGGCCTCCCCAGCTACATGGAACTGTGAGTCAATTAAACTTATTTCCTTTATAAATTACCCAGTCTCAAGTTGTTCTTTATAGCAGTGTGAAAACAGACTAATTCGGACACCAACATTCAGACCATAGCATCTCAATTACTTTTTTATTGCTATGCAATAAATTACCACAAACTTACCAGCTTAAAACAATACAAAGTAATTAATTACTCACAGTTTCCCTCAGTGATCAGTCTGCTACCAGCTTGGTGAGTCCTTTTCTTGGTCTTGACAAACTAAAACCAAGGTGCAATTGTCAGCCAGAGCTGTGATCTCATCTAAGGCTCAGATTTCTCTTCCAAGCTCATTGGTTGTCGACAGAATTCAGTTTCTTGTGGTTGTGGGTTTCTGCTCATCTCCTTGTCCCCTGCTCTCGTCTCCTTGACCCCTCCTGTCATCCATAGATCCATCACAAAACGGCAAGAAGATTCCTCCAGGCCAGCAGGATAATCTCTGCTTTTAAAAGCCCACTGGATCAGGTAAGGCCCAGCTAGGACCATCTCCCTTTTGATTAACCATAAGTCAACTGATTGAGAACATTAATTATACCTTTAAAATTCCTTCCTCTAGCTGTGTAACCTCCTCAGTGAAGCAGCATGAATTGTATTCACAGGCTCTGTCTCATTCAAGAGGAAGAAAGTTTATAGGATGTGTATGTACGCCAGGAGGACAGGAATCCTGAGATACATCTTAGAATTCTGCCTTTCATAAATCCTCCGTATCTAAAGATAGGCAGAACCCTGCTTTCACCTAGCAACTGTTGTTTGTGAGAGTTTCATGTTGGTGGTCAAAGGGTACTTCTGTCTTCAAATGTGAATGATTTTTTTTTTCCTCATCTTCTCCAAAGGGAGTTTGATTGCATCAATTTCTAGGCTGTGGGAATACCCTGTCTGCCCCCAGAGACCAAACTCTAACCCCAATAGAACTTTGCAGGAGTTCAGGGAAAAGGGTCAACAGGCAGAGAGAACATGGAACACCGAGAAAAAGGTGTCAGAAAAATGTGAGTCCTGGAGCTCAGAAAGCCACATCGCACAAGGCCCCTGCATTAGAGTACCCTGGGTTTGGCCATTCCCAGCCCCAACAGTGTGTCCACTACATTTGGTGACATCAAAGTGAGCAGATACAGGATATATATGGTTTTGGAATTGGAGACAATCCCATCTTCTAGGCTTACAACATCCAAGTTACAACCAATTACATTAGACGTACATACGCACACAAAGGATGGGTCCCTGACATTTCTATAATGAGCATTGAATTGTGTGTGTGTGCTCTGAAGTTGGGCATCCAAGGTTTCATCTTGTCTCTGCAACTTATTGACCTTGGGAAAGTCATCTAGCTTATTTACACTTCAGTTTCCTTACCCATGAAATAACAATAGTAATAGTAGAAATAATAATCATAGCAACAATAATAATGCCTGCTACATACATAGAGTTGCAATTACTAAATGAAATGATAGAGGCAGTAAGACTAGAGCAATCTTTGGCTTGCACAGAGACCTTGATCAACGGCAAAAGTCAGATTTGTATCATTCACTCTCCCTCCCTCTCTGTCTCCCTTCCTTCCTTCCTTCCTTCCTTCCTTCCTTCCTTCCTTCCTTCCTTCCTTCCTTCCTTCCTTTCTTTCTTTTCTTTCCTCTTTTGATCACATTGTCACATCATGCTAGACACACTGGGAAAAAGTAAACTTTGACACAATCCCTACCCTTAGAGAGATGAAGTTCAGTGATGGAGACAGAACAAAAGAAATACTTCAATGTAATGTGTTGCATTTTATTTATTTTCCTAAGAAAGAGAAAAAAACTTAAAGGCTTAGAAAAATTTGGCCAGGCGCGGTGGCTTACGTCTGTAATCCCAGAACTTTGGAAGGCCAAGGCAGGTGGATCACAAGGTCAGGAATTTGAGACCAGCCTGGCCAGCATGGTGAAACCCTGTCTCTACCGAAAATACAAAAATTTAGCCGAGCATGGTGGTACACACCTGTCATCCCAGCTACCAGGGAGGCTGAGACGAGAAAATCGCTTGAGGCCGGGCGCGGTGGCTCACGCCTGTAATCCCAGCACTTTGGGAGGCCGAGGCGGGTGGATCACGAGGTCAAGAGATCGAGACCATCCTGGTCAACGTGGTGAAACCCCGTCTCTACTAAAAATACAAAAATTAGCTGGGCGTGGTGGCGTGCGCCTGTAGTCCCAGCTACTCAGGAGGCTGAGGCAGGAGAAT
>PVKV010031151.1:0-21351 GCA_004027835.1 Alouatta palliata | reverse complement strand
GGTGAAACCCCGTCTCTACTAAAAATACAAAAATTAGCTGGGCGTGGTGGCACGTGCCTGTAGTCCCAGCTACTCGGGAGGCTGAGGCAGGAGAATTGCTTGAACCCAGGAGGCGGAGGTTGCGGTGAGCCGAGATCGCGCCATTGCACTCCAGCCTGGGTAACAAGAGCGAAACTCCGTCTCAAAAAAAAAAAAAAAATACAAAAATTAGGCCGGGCGCTGTGGCTCATGCCTATAATTCCAGCACTTTGGGAGGCCCAGGCGGGTGGATCACGAGATCAAGAGATCGAGACCTGGTCAACGTGGTGAAACCCCCGTCTCTACTAAAAATACAAAAATTAGCTGGGCATGGTGGCGCGCACCTGTAGTCCCAGCTACTCGGGAGGCTGAGGCAGGAGAATTGCTTGAACCCAGGAGGCAGAGGTTGCAGTGAGCCGAGATCGCGCCATTGCACTCCAGCCTGGGTAACAAGAGCGAAACTCTGTCTCAAAAAAAAAAAAAAAAAAACAACGAAAAACAAAAATTAGCGGGGCTTGGTGGCACATACCTGTAATCCCAGCTACTTGGGAGGCTCAGGCTTGAACCCAGGGGGCAGAGGTTGCAGTGAGCTGAAACTCCATTGAAACGCCATTGCATTCCAGCCTGGGCAACAAGGGTGAAACTCTGTCTCAAAAAATAAAAATTAAAAAAATTAATAAAGTAAAATAAAATATAAACAAGCCATGTATTTCCATCTCAGAATCTGCTTTGGTAGCGAGTGGTAAATTGGTTGCGTGTCCCTCCTTTTCCCTGCCTACATCCCTGGACAGAGCTGAGAAGAGAACCTGTGGCACAAAGCTGCAGACTCTCACTCTGAACTAGAATTAGTCCTGTAAGCTTTTTCCAGTTCGGTGTTGTGACCCATGGTTACCCTGCAGGGAATCATAAATTTGTGTTTGGGGATCCTATTCCCCTGACAGTGCGGCAGCATGCTCTGTGCTGGTGTTCCTAGTTGGAAACCTGGCTGATGTTGTGGTTGTCAGCCAGCCACAGTGCCTGGGATAAGGGCAGAGGTTACAGGCTGGGGAGAAGGGGTACTAGGTTGTTGAGTGGCTGGAGTCCAGTGCGGGGTAAAGGATAGGTGACTGTCTGAGGAGGATCAACAGATTTGAAAGATTTGTGGAGGGCAAGACACAGGCACTTTGGTCATTTTGTGGGGTGCTGCACACTTGGGTCTTTAATTATTAACTTAGCACTGGTGTGGCCTGGAGCTGTGGGTACATTTTTGCCCAGCCCTGTGATAAGATCTGTTGTTTATTGTCTTGTTTAGGCAGAAAGGCAAGCATTTGTACAGGACAGGAATGCCCCTTCTCAGGAAGAGCAGAAAGGAACTTGGGCAGTGAGTAGAATGAGGGTGGTGGTGGAAGGAAGGATGAGAGAGAGCAGATGGTACAGCTGTTCTGAGAGGCTAGTCTTTCCTGCTTCTCAGGATGAAGCAGCCAGAATGTGATGAGGCCAGGACACCACAAAACAGGAGGACTAGGGACATCAGGGCCACACTACTGCCAGGAGAACTCAGAAAGCGTTTCTTTTTTTTTTTTTTTCTTTTATATATATATATATATATATATATATATTTTTTTTTTTTTTTTAAAGACAGGGTTTCACCATGTTGGTCAGGCTGGTCTTGAACTCCTAACCTCAGGTGATCCGCCTGCTTTGGCCTCCAAAGTGCTTGGATTACAGGCATGAGCCACCACGCCCAGCCAGAGAGCGTTTCTGACTGCATTGGTGGTCTGAAGCAGGCAAGCCCTGTACTAAGTCTCTTTCTCTTGACTGGTGAGGCAAGGCGATGTTGACCTTGCTCTTGGAGCCCTTGGATAAAGGGCTTTAAAGTTAAGCCCTCCTTACCATGTTCCAGTTGCTGAGCTGGGAAGGAGGGAGCAATGAAGTGATTCCCTGTGCTACCAGTGGGAGATCTGCGGTGTTTTTTCCAACTCTCTTCTCTGCCACATCCTGGGGATATTGGTCAACCTCACAGCATGTGTGGGCTTCCCTTTTTGAATTTCTTCAAGTAATTCAAATTCAGGTCGTAGATTGTAACTTTTTTGTTGGGGGAGGGATATGGACTTCTTTGAGATTCTGATAAAAGCTATGATCCTTTTCTAAGAAAAGGTATGAACCTTTTTCTTAGGTATGTCTGTATTCATATGGACATAACATTTTGAAAAAGAATTTTGAGCCTTATGGAGGCCCTACTTAAGAACCCTGGTAAAAGGATTACCTGTACTTCTGAGTAGAAGGACTAGGGGAATGTGTGTGGCTCTTACTTCTCTATTGTCCCATCAGGAAAAATGCCCTGTCCCCATTCTACAGGAACCACTCTTAGCTGCAAGAATCTTTCCAAGCACAAAAGCAGGCAGCTGAGCTGCCAGGCACTGGGCAGGAAATCTGGCCTTCATCCTAATCCTTGGCCAAGTGTCCTGACCTGCTGGCTCAGCATTGGATAAGTCACAGCAGGACTCCTCAAGGTTAACAGTTATACCACGGAGTCAGAGTGCTGTGTCCTGGAGCCCATGGGGAATGGGAGGTAGGAGGGAGAGACTGACTTTTCAGAGCCAAGAGCTGGAACAATCACTAATTCTGTACAGCTCCCAGTTGCCTCCCACTGCTGGGATTGGAAATTTGGGTGTATTTTTTATGTAAGCAGATCCGCAGTCACTTTGTTTTGTGTCTCCCATATAAGGTGCTGGGGGGTAGGGAATATGGAGGCCTTTGCATGATAATGGTGAGGACATTCTGGGGCTGGAGGGTTCCAGTGCACAGCAGGTGAGAGGGTCTGTCTCTGGCTGAAGAGTCTGTCTTGGTGACTGGTACTGGAAAAATTGCTTGGGAGTCTAAGGGCCTATGGTGATAAGGGTCAGTCACCGATCAGTATTATTTTTCTTTCAGGTCTCTTAACCTTCATTAACTGTGCCTATGTCAAGTGGGGAACCCGGGTACAAGATACTTCCACCTATGCTAAAGTATTGGCGCTGATTGCGATCATCATTGCAGGCATTGTTAGACTTGGCCAGGGTAAGAAATAATATTAGTAGTAACTAATCTGTGTTAAGCATTTTCTGTGAGCCACACTCCTCTAAGTGCTCTTTGTGCATTATATCTTTCTTACAATAACCTTATTTGGTAGGTACTATTATTATTCACATTTTATAGATGAGGAAACAGGCTGCAGAATTAAGTATCTTGGGCCGGGTCCGGTGGCTCATGCCTGTAATCCCAGCGCTTTGGGAGGCCGAGGCGGGTGGATCACGAGGTCAGCAGTTCAAAACCACCCTGGCCAAGATGGTGAAACCCTGTCTCTACTAAAAATACAAAAATTAGTCAGGCCTGGTGGCAGGTGTCTGTAATCCCAGCTACTCAAGAGGCTGAGGCAGAGAATTGCTTGAACCTGGGAGGTGGAGGTTGCAGTGAGCTGAGATTGTGTAATTGCACTGCAGCCTGGGCAACAGAGTGAGACTCTGTCTCAAAAAAAAAAAAAAAAAAAAAGGAAGTATCTTGCCCAAGTCCCTACTGGTAAGTAGAGGAGCTATAATTTGTACTCAGGCCAACTGACCCCGAAGTCTATCCTTTAACTTCCATGCACACTGCCTCCCAGAGGAGGCCGATCTTGGCGAAAGGGTTGACAGCCATGCCCTGGGAGCTGGGTTTGGCAGATTGGGGTAGGAGGCAGGAATCAGGCAGTCTCCAGAGCACAGCAGAGCTGCATTATTTCTATTCTCCAGCCCTTCTGCTCTATGGTGGTTTCTTTTCTTTCCTTTTTTTTTTTTTTTTTTTTGAGACTGAGTCTTGCTCTGTTGCCTAGGCTGGAGTGCAATGGTGCGATCTCAGCTCACCATAACTTCCACCTCCCAGGTTCAAGTGATTCTCCTGCTGCCTCAGCCTCCCGAGTAGCTGGGACTACAGGTACACACCACCATGCCCAGCTCATTTTTGTATTTTTAGTAGAGATGGGGTTTCACTATGTTGGCCAGGCTGGTCTTGAACTCTTGATCTTGTGATCTGCTTGCCTTGGCCTCCCAAAGTGCTGGGATTTGGGCATGAGCCACCGTGCCTGGCCTCTCTATAGTGGTTTTTTATTCTAGAAAGCTACCCTGGACCCTTCCTGTCAAGATCCCCATCCATGTGATTAGGCTGCAGGGCATTCTGGCCTATCTCTGTAGACACCTCTCTTCTGTTTCCTGTTCCCTTATTTTGGTACCCTTGCTGCCAAAGGTGTTGTAGGCCATTTACCTGCTATTATTTACCATATTCTCTCAGTCCTTTACTTGATCGTCTTGAAGTGGGAGAATGGGCCACTAATCCTCTGCCTTCCAATGTACTTGGGTTCCAGGAGCCTCCACTCATTTTGAGAATTCCTTTGAGGGTTCATCATTTGCAACGGGTGACATTGCCCTGGCACTGTACTCAGCTCTGTTCTCCTACTCGGGCTGGGACACCCTCAACTATGTCACTGAAGAGATCAAGAATCCTGAGAGGTACGTACCTCACCACCAACTTTCCATAGCAGTGACAGCCATCATTTAATGAGCTCCTACTATGTGCTACACAGCATACCACAACCGCCTGTGAGGTTGATTTTATCAGCCTCATTTTACTAGATGGGAGGCCTGAGGCCCAGAGAAGTAACTTGTCTATGATCACAGTAACAGAGCTAAAATGTGAACTTTCTCATGTATGCTTTGTAATTTTTTTTTTTTTTTTTTTTGAGAGTCTTGCTTTGTCGCCAGGTGCCAGGCTGGAGTGCAGTGGCGTGATCTTGGCTCGCTGCAACCTCCACCTCCTGCCTCAGCCTCCCAAGTAGTGGGGACTACAGGTGCGTGCCACCACGCTCAGCTAATTTTTGTATTTTAGTAGAGATGGGGTTTTACCATGTTGGCCAGGATGGTCTCGATCTCTTTTTTTTTTTCTTTTTTTTTTTGAGACAGAGTTTCGCTCTTGTTACCCAGGCTGGAGTGCAATGGCGCAATCTTGGCTCACCGCAACCTCCGCCTCCTGGGTTCAAGCAATTCTCTTGCCTCAGCCTCCCGAGTAGCTGGGACTACAGGCATGTGCCACCATGCCCAGCTAATTTTTGTATTTTTAGTAGAGACGAGGTTTCACCATGTTGACCACGATGGTCTCAATCTCTTGACCTCGTGATCCACCCGCCTCGGCCTCCCAAAGTGCTGGGATTACAGGCGTGAGCCACCGCGCCCGGCGGTCTCGATCTCTTGACCTTGTGATCCGCCCGCCTCAGCCTCCCAGAGTGCTGGGATTACAGGTGTGAGCCACTGTGCCTGGCTGCTTCGTAAATTTTTTAAAAGGCATTTTTACATTTGTTCATTAATTCCTGCTTTAATTATAAAGCAGGTTGTATTATATGCTTCTGTGTGTTTTTAAAACAGATTTTCCTTGATAGTTTTTTTTTTTTTTAAAGACGGGGTTTCACCATGTTGGTCAGGCTGGTCTTGAACTCCCGACCTCAGGTGAACCGCCCGCCTTGACCTCCAAAGTGCTTGGATTACAGGTGTGAACCACCATGCCCAGCCATTCCTTGATAGATATTTTATCCTTTATCCGCACATACATAGCTTTGGGATATAGGCTTCCAGAAACCTTCCTGTTTTCCTCTGATCCCTGCTTTGTTTCCTAAATTAATACTGACACTGTGGTATAGTTTCAGTCATTCAATTAAGTCACCCCACCATTGTTACTGTGTAGACATACGGAGTGAGAAGAGCACTGACAGGAAGTCAAGGCCCTAGAGTTTGTCTTTCCACTGACTTGTTGGCTGACCTTGAGGGAGTTGCCCGGCCATCTCTTTGCCTGCTTCCTTATCTGTAATTGAGGGGGTTGAATTCTGTGATGTCCAGGGCCTTTCCTGGCTCTAAAATTCAGTGATTCTGGGAACTAAGATTTGCCAAGGAGTGAAGTTTCTGTAAATTTTTTTTTTTTTTTTTTTTTTTGAGAGGGAGAGTCTCTCTATTTCCCAGGCTGGAGTGGCACGATCTCGGCTCATTGCAACCTCCGCCTCCCAGGTTCAAGTGATTCTCATTGCCTTGGCCTCCCAAGTAGCTGGAATTACAGGCTCCTGTCATCATGCCTGGCTATTTTTTCTATTTTTGGTAGAGACGGGTTTCACCGTGTTGGCCAGGCAGGTCTTGAACTCCTGACCTCAGGTGATCCACCTGCCTCAGCCTCCCAAAGTGCTGGGATTACAGGCATGAGCCACCACACTTGGCCTTCTGTAAATGTTTAAGTCAAAACAATCACAATTCTCATACCAATAAACTCCTTCTGGCTTGAGAAACAAAAGAGCACTCTTGGTACACAACTAGTGGTACAGCTATGGGAGCAAAGGTAACAGAAACAGGCTCAAGGCTTCGGAGGTGCTTCCACCTACCGGACAGAAGCTGCATGACTCTGTATTTGCAGAATATTTGCCCCACTGTTCTTTTTGGCAGCCTTACTGTCAAGGATGTTTATAAAGATCACGGCTTTATTGGCCTACCGGGACCTTGAGAGCTCTTGGCATCTTTCTTTTGCCCACCAGTTAGGATGGCTCCTGCGGTTCTCAAACTGAGGAAAGGGGTGGGCAGACAGGTTCCTTGTCAGATACATACACTTATCTTCCTACTGAAGGCCTATCTTATTCTCTGGAAATGTTAAATTTCACAGTTTGCCTCCATAGTTTTTTGTATTTCTTAACCTTGAGACAAAATTGCCCATGTTGATAATCTTAGAGACGGAATCCTGACATGGAAAGATCTTTGGAGTATAAAACAAAATAACCTCCCGTTTTCCTGTGCTGTTATGATGTTGGGACACTCCTTGTTAATCCTTTTCTTTTTTGGAGACAGGGTCTGGCTCTCTTGCCCAGGCTGGCGTGCAGTGGCCCAGTCACGGTTCACTGCAGCCTTGACCTCTCCAGGCTCAGGTGATCCTCCCACCTCAGCCTCCCAAGTAGCTGGCATAAGCCAAGACATTTGGCTAATTTTTTGTAGAGATTGGGTTTTGCCATGTTGCCCAGGCTGGTCTCCAACTCCTGGACTGAAGCCATCTGCCCGCCTCAGCCTCCCAAAGTGTTGGTACTACAGGCATGAGCCACTGTGCCCAGCTACACAGTCCCATTTCCTAACATGACATTCCTTTCCCCTAACGTTATTTAATACTTAAGTGTTCACAGATTCACCTACTATCCAGGGCACCCTCAAAGACAAATGCATTGAGGAAATGTATCAGGAGTCTCCATACCTGGAAAGACTGGTGTGGCAGAAAGTCTAAGGATTAAAGGAGAGACAGGGATATGACTGTGGGACTAATGTGTATTTTATTTTATTTGGCTGTAGGAACCTGCCCCTCTCCATTGGCATCTCCATGCCCATTGTCACCATCATCTACATCTTGACCAATGTGGCCTATTATACTGTGCTAGACATGAGGGAGATCTTGGCCAGTGATGCTGTCGCTGTGGTAAAGGATTTTCACTAGCAGAAGGTTGAGGGTGTCTTGTTGGGTACTGGGTATATTCCAGCTTTTGAAAGTCCTGGAAAGTGGGTAGACAGCTTTGAAAGGAGTTCATTTAGGATATGGGAGTTGCAAGAAGGCCCTGTTATCCCCATTGTGGAAGAGGGGTTGGATTCCTAGTAGGGGAATCTGGGGGCATGCCCATCCATGTCTTTCATCCCTTTTAGATCTCGCTGACTCTTCCATTCTTTTCCTTTAGACTTTCGCAGATCAGATATTTGGAATATTTAACTGGATAATTCCGTTGTCAGTTGCATTATCCTGCTTTGGTGGCCTCAATGCCTCCATTGTGGCTGCTTCCAGGTAAGAGTGGCATCTTTTGTGGGGGGTGTATCATTGAAGAGCTACAGCAGCGGACAGTAGAACTTTCAGGACCTGGACTTTAATCATCTGTGCTCTCCTACTGATACCACAACCTCTTTCTTCTTGTTTCTAGCAGAAGCCTGCGTTTGTCGTTAATCTCATTACTGAGCTCCGGTCCATATCATTCAAACACTTTTGAAGGAAGGGATGGCAGAGAGGGAGGGCCGTGTGGCAGGTGACCCAGGCTGCACCGTGTCCACCAATTTTCTCAGCTTCTCCTATTTTACCTAACGTAGGCTTTTCTTCGTGGGCTCAAGAGAAGGCCATCTCCCTGATGCCATCTGCATGATCCATGTTGAGCGATTCACCCCAGTGCCTTCTCTGCTCTTCAATGTAAGTAAGCTCAAGGATGAGACTGAAAGCCAGATTGTGGGGGAAACTTTAGTAACAGTAGAAGCAACTGTTCTAGCTTCCTGAAAGCTCTAAAAGAGATTCTGATAGAAAAACTATTGGTGGATCAGAACGTTCACCATGGGCAAGGCACTATGCTAGCTGCTACCGAGAGAATCCAAATGCTCTAAGGAATGGTATACCTCTGCTGTAAGATAAGGCGTAAAGTACATGGAATACATTATAATGATTGATTGCCATGATAGATAGCAAGTAATATAGTGTTTAAGAGAAGAAATGATCATTTCCATGGAGTAGAGGGTGAATGAAGAAATATTTCTTGAAGTGTGTATGTCTTAAAATCTACCAAAGTGTTCTCAGAAAAAAAAGTGCATCTTGATGGCTAGGGTTGCAAATGGTAGAGATGGGCTTTAGGTAGGAGAAATAGCATAAGAAAATCCTCTGGTAAAGCAGTATGGGTTTTAATACAGGTTGAGTATCTCTAATCTGAATATCCAAAATCTGACATGCTCTAAAAATCTGAAACTTTTGAGTGCTGACTTAACACTCAAAGGAAATGCTCATTGGAGCATTTTAGATTTTTGGACTAGGGATACTCAACATGCGGTAGTAATAAGAGCTGGATGTTATTGTAGGTTGGAGCCATTATGAAGAGGGTCCTACGCAAGACTTTTGAGGGATTTTGCGCTTGCTTTATACAGGGTTAACTTGAAAAATAGGTTGAAAAACCAGGTGAGACTACTGACTTATAAGAGAGGGGATAAGGTACTGAAACTTGGGTGTTAAAGGGAGTGATAACAGAAGAGGACCAGGAGACTGAGGACTGATGGGGGATGGATTTGTGGGGTAGAAAGGGATTGAAAAGCCCTTGGAGTAACAAAGGCCCTGAGAGGAGCTGACTTGGGCTCTCGCTTACAGGGTATCATGGCATTGATCTACTTGTGCGTGGAGGATATCTTCCAGCTCATTAACTACTACAGCTTCAGCTACTGGTTCTTTGTGGGGCTCTCTATTGTGGGTCAGCTTTATCTGCGCTGGAAGGAGCCTGATCGACCTCGTCCCCTCAAGGTAAGGCACCTCCATCCTATCTCTGCTCCATCTGAAATAGCTAGAGTTGCTGCTACAGGGGACCATTACAAGACAGTTTATTTAGAAACCTTTGCCTGGGACTTGGTGGTTAGTAGGTGTTGAAATTAAACGTTTGGAAAGAAGGCTCAGTGTGCTAATCCTTAGGGGGGCTGTGGTTATTGTAGCTGTTAAGAATCCTGAGCTGCCCACCCCAGTTGTGTTTCCTGTGCCCCTAGCTCAGCGTTCTCTTCCCGGTTGTGTTCTGCCTCTGCACCATCTTCCTGGTGGCTGTTCCACTTTACAGTGATACCATCAACTCCCTCATCGGCATTGCCATTGCCCTCTCAGGCCTGCCCTTTTACTTCCTCATCGTCAGAGTGCCAGAACTCAAGCGACCTCTTTACCTCCGTAGGATCGTGGGTAAGTGTTGCATCCTTAAGTCAGCTCAGCTATTGTAGAGCTTGGTTTCTGCCTTTTTCTGTAAATCTAGGCTCCAAAGACATCTTTGCCATAGTTCCTTCTTATTAACCTTTGGCTTAATGGAATCACTCCCCTCAGGCCCATTTCCATTCAGTGGCACTTGAACTCAGCCCAGTTGACCTCTTCTCAATTCCAACTCAAATTTCTCTTTGGAGGGTCTGCCACAAGGTACCTCCAGATCCTGTGTATGTCAGTTGCTGCAGAAATGGATTTGGAAGATGGAGGAGAGATACCCAAGCAACGGGATCCCAAGTCTAACTAAACACCATCTGGAATCCTGATGTGGAAAGAAGGGGTTTCTGGTCTATGGCTAGAGCTAAGGAAGTTGAAAAGGAAAGCTCACTTCTTTGGAGGCACCTGTCCAGAAGACCAGCCTAGGCAGCTTCAACCTCTGAACTTTTTGAAATGCAAAGTAATTTATTTGTTTTGCTACATACTGTTCCAGACTTTTAAAGGGGACAATAAAGCACACTGTGGGAAGGAGCATGTCAGGAGTGAGCTTGGTTGTTTCAGTAGCACCTGAATATGCCTACCTAACTCCTCTTTTCCTTTAAAACGACCCACAATACTCCAATTCCCTGTCTCTTTTAGAGAGACATGAAACTGTCACAGGTGCTGGATGACAATAGAAGGTTATGTTCCCAGTCTGACTGGCTTCATTTTTTTTTTTTTTTGAGACAGTCTTGCTGTGTCATCCAGGCTGGACTGGAGTGCAGAGGCGTGATCCTTATGGGAAGTGGGGTTATTTTTGTGGCTCACAGCAACCTCTGCCTCCTGGGTTCAAGCGATTCTCCTGCCTCAGCTTCCAGAGTAGCTGGGATTACAGGCATGCAGCACCACACCTGGCTGTTTGTATTTTTAGTAGAGATGGGGTTTCATCATATTGGCCAGGCTGGACTTGAACTCCTGACCTCAGGTGATCCGCCCGCCTCGGCCTCCCAAAGTGCTGGGATTACAGATGTGAGCCACCACGTGTGCCTGTTTTTGTATTTTTAGTAGAGATGGGGTTTCACCATGTTGGCCAGGCTGGTCTCAAACTCCTGACCTCAGGTGATCTGCCCGTCTTGGCCTCCCAAAGTGCTGGGTATTCTTCAGTTTTCTGAAGCACACACTAATTTCCCTGTTCAATAAGTACCAGGAAGCAGCATGTAGTACAGAGGTTTACTAACTGTGAATGGGAAGATCACTTGGCTACCCAGTGCTCTTTTATAAATAAAAGAGTGTGTCGTGAAATCTGTTTTTAAAATGAACATCTCTGTGTGCCACAGTTCCTAGGACTGGGACAAGGACACAGTGTCAAGTCTTATTTGAGGATGAATCTTTGAAGAGACAGAGTTCCTCCCAGAATGAGCAGGGAACATAAGTCAGCCAAGTGTGTCACGCCAGGGATACTTTGACTTTGGTTTGCTGGGGCCGCGGGTGCTGCTGCTGTTGCTAGGGATATTGGGAGGGTTATTCTTTACAGGTTGTAGGAGCGGGTTGTGGGTAAAGGTTTGTCGTAAGGGACCTGAGGGGAGAAGAGAAAACAAATCTCAATGAACAACAGAAAAGAAGAAACAAAAGACGGAATTTGGTCCGAAAGGACTATTTACCCTTGGCTGCTAGCTCCAAGTGATTCTGCATGCGTTGTTCACGCTCTTGCATCTGTTGCATCAATTCAGCATTTTTCCAGCCTGTGTAAAGAGGAGCAAGAAAGTCAGTCCCATTCATGTTTTTAGACCACTTTCCTTGGTCCTGTTTCACAGAGGACGAGCCCTTACCTCTTTTGAAGCTCTTTAGAAAGCCTTCCCGTGGAGCTACACTGTCGGGGTTATGTACAACACGCTGGGGGATTTTAAGTACAGTGCGTACTGCTGGAATCCGGAGACAGGACACTTGGGCCAGGGAAAACAAATTGGAGGACAGCCAGTACATAAACACTGCCTGGGTGAGAACACAGAGAAGGGACTCAGAAGCTGTATCCCTGGTCAGCTTGCTAGGTAGCTAGGTGGCAGAGGCCTTGGAGCCAGCCCATTAAGCATTACATACCGTGGGGAAATGGACGGTTATGGGAAAGGCTGCCAGGGGCATCACTCTGATCACATTTCTCATCCACTTAAGGTCAGAATTTTGTACACCTGTCTCAGCACCTAACTGCCAAAAGCAGCGGGGTGGAAAAGTTGGGAAAGCAAGTCAGTTTCAGTGAAATCTGTCTTAACCTCTTACCTATCAACTCTATTTCTCCAGCGAGTGAAGGATGACCATTCTGTACAACTACTTTACTCTCCAATCCCAGTTCACTTTGCAGGCCTGGCACTTGGCCAATCTAGGCTTACCTCAAGGACAACCCACATTGTAGCAGTGACTACCACTGGTAACATGAAGGTGGGATCAGATACTGTGAGATCCTGGAACCACCAGAGGCCACCTGTCTGCAGGCTGGGCACAGGAAGGTTGGCCATCTCCCTCAAAGCCAGGAAGAAAGAGATGAAGATTGGGGCCTATTACACAAGATAAACAGTGTCAGCATGCTTTACCAGAGGGGACATTTTCATCACCCCACTACTCAAAGCCATGTATAATCCACCACCATTTGCTTTTTTCGGGGCCTGGGGCAGACAAAACAGAGAGGAAATTTGATGGGTTCAGGATGAAATAAGGAAGGAAATGTTTTTGCTCACCTGAGTCAGAGGGAGAATTAGAGGTTTAAAGAAGCTAATACCATGCTTTTTCTGGTAAATTGACATCTCTGCAGAAGCCCTGTAAACTGTGAGGTGAGAAGAAATTAATGGTAACAGTTATGTCAGTGGAGGTGAACATCCTCATCACCTACCTGGCCTGGGAAATTTCTAACCAACCCTGGCCAGTCCCTGGGAGCCCTGGGCCCAAGAAACAGATAAACCTTTAGAATTTTCCCAACTGTGTCAACTTCTGATTTACATTGTTCCTTTCTCCCAGCAAACTGTCAGGAAAAGTGCAAATGTGGTCCTCTCCCACACTCATTCTGCAACTGACTCACACTCAGCATGGTCTCCAGCCAACCTGGCCTCTCTGATTCGGGTGGTAAACTTCTGGATTTCTGGCATGTGATTTTGATTCTTGACTGCCTCTCGCTGGCCCTTCACGATGATAGGAAAAATCAGGCAGCGGGCTAAGACTGTACCTGGAAAACACAAACTAGAATTGGAGTGAAACTAAAGCAGTTCTGCAGCTACAAGGTTGAAGGTTTTTAGGTCCTTACTGAAAGGGTCTCTTTTATTCTTGCCTTGTCCATACTGGGACTCATGCCTGAGTCCCAGAAGTAAGGTCAGGGGTATGAATTAGCTGCTCTAAGGCTCATATCAGTTCTCTGATTTGGCATCACAAAAGTATGGCATTAACTTCTCCAAGCAGATGATCAGGAATCCTGTTTGTTTCCTCAAACAAAAAGCTGACAGAAAGCACTTTCCTAGATCAATAGCTTCCAAACTTTTCTACGATCAAAAGAGCCTCCCCAGCCGGGTGCGGTGGCTCACGCCTGTAATCCCAGCACTTTGGGAGGCAGAGGTGGGTGGATCATGAGGTCAAGAGATCGAGACCATCCTGGTCAACATGGTGAAACCCTGTCTCTACTAAAAATACAAAAATTAGCTGGGCATGGTGGCACGTGCCTGTAGTCCCAGCTACTCGGGAGGCTGAGGCAGAAGAATTGCTTGAACCCAGGAGGCGGAGGTTGTGGTGAGCCGAGATCACGCCATTGCACTCCAGCCTGGGTAACAAGAGCTAAAACTCTGTCTCAAAAAAAAAAAAAAAAAAGAGCCTCCCCATTCCATCAATCTGTACGTGTAGCCCCAGTGTACCAAAAAAAAAAAAAAATGTGGTGACCTTCACCCTGTTCAGAGGTACCTTTACAAAACTCTAGGGTTTCCAGGAATGAAGTTTGAAAGCCATTGTTCTAGAAATACCTGGAGTAGGAAGTAATCTGGTGGCCTACTGCTTTAGTTCCTTCATTTTTCTCACACTTCATGTTTCCTGGTCATTCCGACAAATACCTAGGTTATAGGTTTAGGCTTTATCAGCATTATGATGGATGATGTGGAGTGGAAAGAGAAGGGAGCTAAGGATAGAACCCAGACTACTGGCACTGAAGGAGTAGATAAGATAATTTGGAGATGCAAAAGTATGGTTAGAAAGACAGGAAGAAAATCAGGAAAGATTATCATAAAAGCCAAAGGACTGGCTTTATTTTTTATTTTTTTGAGACAGAGTCTTGCTCTGTCACCCAGGCTGGAGTGCAGTGGTGCGATCTCGGCTCACTGCAACCTCCACTTCCCAGGTTCAAGCGATCTTCCTGCTTCAGCCTCCTCAGTAGCTGGGACTACAGGCGCCTGCCACCACACCTGGTTAATTTTTGTATTTCTAGTAGAGACGGGGTTTCACCATATTGGCCAAGCTGGTGTTTAACTCCTGACCTTATAATCTGCCCACCTCGGCCTCCCGAAGTGCTGGGATTACAGGTATGAGCCACCATGCCTGGCAAAGGACTGATTTTAAGGTCTAAAGTGTCTAATGCAGAAAGGCCAAGTATAATAAAAGTGGATTTAGCAATTATGTCACTGGCAGTTCAAATGAGATGATATTAGTAAAAGCCAGACTGCTGAGTCAGAGTAAATGGAAAGAAGTAGGCTCACTGGATGCAGAGCAATCTTTTATTTATTTAGTTTTTTGAGTCGAAGTCTCACTGTTGCCCAGGCTGGAGTGAAGTGGCGTGATCTCAGCTCACTGCAACCTCTGCCTCCAGGGTTCAAGAGATTCTCCTGTCTCAGGCTCCCAAGTAGCTGGGACCACAGGCGTGTGCCACCACGCCCAGCTAATTTTTGTAATTTTAGTAGAGACGGGGTTTCACCGTGTTAGCCAGAATGGTCCTGATCTCCTGACCTCATGATCCGCCTGCCTCAGCCTCCCAAAGTGTTGGGATTACGGCGTGAGCCACTGTGCCTGGCAATTTTTGTATTTTTTTAAGTAGAGATGGGGTTTCACCATACTGGACTGGCAGGTCTTGAACTTCTGACCTTGTGATCCACCCGCCTCGGCCTCCCAAAGTGCTGGGATTACAAGTGTGAGCCACTGCACCTGGTCGATGCAGAGCAATCTTTTAATTAACAGCTATCAAAAGAATGAAGCCACCGGGCGTGGTGGCTCACGCCTGTAATCCCAGCACTTTGGGAGGCCGAGGCGGGTGGATCACGAGGTCAAGAGATCGAGACCATCCTGGTCAACATGGTGAAACCCCGTCTCTACTAAAAAATACAAAAATTAGCTGGGCATGGTGGCACATGCCTGTAGTCCCAGCTGCTCGGGAGGCTGAGGCAGGAGAATTGCTTGAACCCAGGAGGCGGAGGTTGCGGTGAGCCGAGATCGCGCCATTGCACTCCAGCCTGGGCAACAAGAGTGAAACTCCATCTCAAAAAAAAAAAAAAAAAAAAAAAAGAAGCCGTCATTTGTGACAACATGGATGGAACTGGAGATCATTATGTTAAGTGAAATAAGGCAGGCACAGAAAGATAAATATTGCCATATTCTCACTTATTTGTGGGATCTAAAAATAAAAACAATTGAAATCATAGGCAGAGAGTAGAAAGGTTACCAGAGGCTGGGAAGGGTAATCGGGTTGGGGATGGTTAATGGGTAAAAAAAAAAACTAGAGTGTAAAAATTAGCCAGGCATGGTGGCACATCTGTAGTCCCAACTACTTGGGAGGCTGAGGCAAGAGAATCAGGAGGTGGAGGCTGCAGTGAGCCAAGACTGCATCACTGCACTCCAGCCTGGGGGACAGAGTGAGACTCCGTTTCAAAAATAAATAAAGAAACAAATAAAAATAAAATAAGAAGTTGATTGGATTGTTTTTAACTTAAAGGACAAATGCTTGAGGGGATGGATATCTCATTCTCCATAATGTGATTATTAAACCTTACATGCCTATATCAAAATATCTCATGTAGCCCATAAATATATACACCTATTAGGTATCCACAAAAATTAACAACAACAAAATATAAATAAATAACAGCCATCAAAGAAAGAAGATAGAGTAGTGGGTAAAGGAGAACTAAAAATGAAGACAAGAAATTCTCCCCCAGCTAACACATGGGTACGCTTGAGCATGTTTACATGTTCAGGGTAGGGCAGTAAGGAGGAAAACGTTGAAGGCACAGGAGAGGGAGGGGATAATTGATGGAGCAAGGTGGAGAAGAGACACAGAATTCAAAGCAGAGTTCTAGCCTTTATAACAACAATGCGAGTGGCTTCCCAATTTGGGAGTTTAAGTGCCTGACCTGACCTTCTATTCTTCTAAACCAGGACAGCTTCATGACTGTTAATAAGATCCCCTTACTCTAGCCCCATGTTTGTATTCAAATATCTGCTTCTTGAATCCCAGATGATCTGGTGGTTTTATAACGTTCTTTAAGAAATATAGGTAGAGTGCATCTACGTATCATGAGCCTCTATCACTCATCTGAAATCATCTGCTTTTCTGACCCCAGAGCTTCCGAAACTACTTCCTGAATCCATTCAAAGAATTGCCATCGATGAAGTTCTATCCCTAACCCATGTCCAGGGTATATTCCCCTTACAGGCAGCAATGGCCCCCCACCAAGGTAGGCCCAGTTCAACATGCATAAATTCCAGTAAGTTCTGGATCAGTCCCACTGGGGTGTATGAACCCAGCCCCAGTTCAGTGAAGCTCGTTTCTGCAGCAGCTTGGACTACATCTGCAGTCTCTCCAGAAGCCACCTCAGGTACTGCTGTGGGTGAGGGAGTTGCAGGAACAACAGGAGGGGCCTGTACCTGTGTGAAAAAAAGCCTTGTATGATATTCAGTAGAATGAACACATAGAAAGTGAGGCCCTCTTATGATAACCCAGGACTGGATTCTGTTCTCTCTACTTCTTGTTCTTCCAGGTTAATCTAGTGTCCATAGAATTCAAGCTTAAAAAGGACATCTCATTTTTGTCAACAGGTAGGAAGAGAAGTTACTTTGAGTAAGATTTCATGACTTCCCTTCATGCTGGAAAGTTATTTCTTATATTACTGTTTCCCAAACTTCAGCCATAGGAATATCGTGATTTTTGCCATATATTAATATGAAACAATTACTTTTCTTTAAGACAGTTCAGAAAACCATATAACATCTCTCTTGTTGTACTTTCCATCATTTCCCCACTGAACGGAAAGTCCACCCCAAGCAGAGATGTTACCATTTTGGAGAGCTGTGTGGAACGTGGACAAGAACTCTGCCCTATATTCTTTCCCCTGCTCTCAAACAAAACAAAATACGAAACCAATCGGGAAACACCACTCCTAATGTTGCAGAGACGAAAGACCTCTTACCTGGACTTCTGCAAACGAGATGGCAGAGGTACTGAGGCTGCGGGGGCCGGGAGCCGCAAGGAAGAGGTAGTGTGGGCGACGGCAGCACGGAGCGGCTGGGAATAGGAGCCGCGCGGTCAGCGGTTTCCCGAGCCATTGCGAGGGCCCCGCGACGCTGTGGACCTGAGCGTGTAAAGGGATGATGGAGCCCCTTTACCGGGAGCAGAAATCCTAGCGTGGGGGCAAAGAGCATTCACTATGCTCACTCCAAGAAGCAGGCCGCCCGGCTACTACAGATGAGGTGATTGCTATTACCGTGCGCAGACTGCTAGCCCGAAGGCGTGCAGCTGGTGGCGCCTGGAGAACGAAGCTCAAACCCCGGTTCCCCGCATCTCAGTTATCGCAGACCCACATCGGGGGACCCTGAGAACGAGGCCGAGGAGCTCTCGCCAGAGGTGAAGCCAGTTCTCAGGAGCTGACAACCAAACCATGCTGCTGAGCCCAGAGTAGGGGACTAACCCTCGCGCGTCTTCACATGACCAGAGGTCATGACATTCAGGTCCCGGTGAGCAGGTTTACTCATACCCCTAGCACGAGCTATCCTGGAGCTTGAGTCACTGGGTCAGAGGAGCATCCTGGTGCTCAACCCCGGGAAATCCTTACCTGACGCCCGGGCTGTAGCAGGCGCAGAATCTCCCGGCGTCCGCACATCAGTCTCAACGCCATTTTGACCGGAAGAGGACTTGCGTTTGCGCCTGCGCACTAAGAACCACAACCCCGCGACAGGAAGCACTTTTGGAAGCGGGCTTGAAACCAGAGTTGTCGCCGCAGATCAGATGGTAAAAGAGAACGGAGGTTGGCGGCCATATTTGAAGTGGGTAAAAATTTGTAAAGCCACGTTACCCATGAGCACGCAGAGAACCTTTTCTGGAGATTGAAAGGAAGTTGAAGAGCCAGGTTAGCTATCATCGTAAGCTATCCTCGTTAGTGATGGCGTAAACCTGGGTAATTTTCCTCTAATGTCGCGATTGTCCTCTGATTTGTTAGGTTAAAAATAGCCTTAGAACAGTCTTGGCTGTACTTGCGGAGGATTTTTTCCCACTCAGTGATGTTCGATTCTTATTGCTAGGTAATACTGTAATCGCAGATCCAATGAAATTTGAGGGTAGTCTAGAGTCTAACAGAAATGAAGAGAAGGCAGCTTCTGGGAAATATTTTCCTCCCAAATAAAAAGAAAAAGCTTCCAGAGGAGACTCCACCTTTCCATTTTTTCTTCTGTTAGTGGAGTTGTGTGAGGACTGATCATGAGGGGACAAGTTTCGAGATGAAAAGCTCACGTGCTTAAGATGGTTGAAAGCAAAGATAGAAAACACCCGAATATCATTGAGCTGCTGTACCATGCCTGGAACCACCTGTCTCCAGACATTATTGTGTAAGATAATTAAAGGTCTTGGCTGGGCGCGGTAGCTCATTCCTGTAATCTAAGCACTTTGGGAGGCTGAGGTGGGTGGATCATGAGGTCAGGAGCTCTAGACCAGGATGGCCAACTTGGTGAAACCCCGTCTCTACTAAACAAAACAAAAAACAAAAACAAAGACAAAACACTATCCGGGTGCATTGGCATATGCCTGTAGTTCCAGCTGCTTGGGAGGCTGAGGCAGGAATCTCTTGAACCTGGAGGCAGAGGTTGCAGTGAGCGGAGGTCGAGACACTGCACTCCAGCCTGGGCGACAGAGTGAGACTCCATCTCAAAAAAAAAAAAAAAAGATAATTAAAGGTCTTTACTGTTTAGACTATAAGTGTCTGTTGCTTGGGTGTTGTCTTTCTTTAAGTTAAAAGCATTCATCTCCAGAGAAAAAAAAGGTTACTGCTCAGAAAGGTGGAGTTGATTACATTTGAACCCTTGCAAAGTCTTGCCTTTTTTTTTTTTTTAAAGAGACGGAATTTCACCATGTTGGCCAGGATGGTCTCGGTCTCTTGACCTCGTGATCTGCCCGCCTCGGCCTCCCAAAGTGCTGGGATTACAGGCGTGAGCCATCGCGCCTGGCTTTGTTTGTTTTTACAAAGTCTTTCAATGTGCAGATTACTTTCTAAACAGCAAACTGTAGTTTCGAAAAGATACAATAACCTGAAATGATTTCAGTGACTGCTAATTTGGGACGATTATGAATGTACCTGACAGATATGGCAAAAATAGGAGGCAAAGAAATATAATGTAGATTTAGTTATAATTAGTGGTATATGCTAACACTTGCATATGTTGGATGCTATCTTAAACATTAATGGATTTTTGATATGTAAACATTGATTATTTATTGATTTATTAGAATGAGACAGGATTTCTCCATGTTGGTCAGGCTGGTCTCGAACTCCTGACTTCAGGTGATACGCCTGCCTCGGCCTCCCAAAGTGCTGGGATTATAGGTGTGACCCACTGCACCTGGCAGTTTATTGATTTTTTTAGAGATTACTTTAAAAAATCAATACAGTGGCCAGGCGCGGTAGCTCACACCTGTAATCCCAGCACTTTGGGAGTCCAAGGTGGGTGAATCATGAGGTTCACCTGCCTTGGCCTCCCAGAGTGCTGGGATTTGGTGAAACTCCATCTCTACTAAAAATACAAAAAGTTAGCGCGGCGTGGTAGCACGTGCTTGTAATCCCAGCTACTCAGGAGGCTGAGGGTAGGAGAGTTAATTGAGCCCGGGAAACGGAGGATGCAGTAAGCCAAGACCACATCACTGCACTCCAGCCTGGGCAACAGAGCCAGACTCTGTCTCAAAAAAAAAAAAAAAAAAAAATCAATACAGTTAGAAGTAATTACAAATACACAGCTACAGAGCACTTTGCAGGGTGACTATCTTATGATACACTGCCACTTTGGTGGCCCCAAATGAACCATGCTTCCCAATATTTGCACCTTTAGGAATTCTCTTCTCTTGAGTCTGGCAGGTCCCTTAACTTGCTTTAATCAATAGAATGCATCGGAAGTGATGCTATGCCAGTTTGGTCCTATGCCTTAAGAAAGCCTGATAGTTTCTGCTTTTGCATTCATGGGGAAGCCAGCTGCTGTGTTAGAAGTTTGACTTCTCAGACTTACATCCCGTGAAAAGCCCAACCAGCTATGTGAAGAAGCACTGAACTTTGGGCTAACAGCCTCAGTTGAACCCTCAGCTAGCAGTCATCACCAGCTTTTGCCAGCCATGTGAAGAAGGCCATTTAAAAAGTGGATTCTCAGCTGGGTGCGGTGGTGCATGCCTGTAATCCCAGCTACTCAGGAGGCTGAGGCAGGAGACTCGCTTGAACCCAGGAGGCGGAGGTTGTGGTGAGCTGATATCGAGCCATTGCACTCCAGCCTGGGCAGCAAGAGTGAAAGTTAGTCTCAAAAAAAAAAAAAAAAAGTGGATTCTCCAGCCCACTGGAACCACCTCAGGTGACTCCATGTGGAGCAAAGAAAGGCTATTTGAGTTCATGTTGCAAAATTACAAGCAAATAAATAAAATGATTGTGGTGGTGTTTTTTTTTTAATTCTTTGTTTTTTTTATACATACTTTTTATTGCATTTTAGGTTTGGGGGTACATGTGAAGAACATGCAGGATTGTTACATAGGTACACACATGGCAGTGTGATTTGCTGCCTTCCTCCCCATCACCTATATCTGTTATTTCTCTCCATGCTATCCCTCCCCAACTCCCCACCCCCTGCTGTCCCTCCCCTTTTTCCCCTCGACAGACCCCAGTGTGAGATGCTCCCCTCCCTTTGTCCATGTGTTCTCATTGTTCAACACCTACCTATGAGTGAGAATATGTGGTGTTTGGTTTTCTGTTCCTGTGTCAGTTTGCTGAGAATGATGGTTTCCAGGTTCATCCATGTCCCTACAAAGGATGCAAACTCATGGTTTTTGATGGCTGCATAATATTCCATGGTGTATATGTGCCACATTTTCCCTGTCCTGTCTATCATCGATGGGCATTTGGGTTGGTTCCAGGTCTTTGCTATTGTAAACTGTGCTGCAGTGAACATTCGTGTGCATGTGTCCTTATAGTAGAATGATTTATAATCCTTTGGATGTATACCCAGTAATGGGATTGCTGGGTCAAATGGAATTTCTATTTCTAGGTCCTTGAGGAATCGCCACACTGTCTTCCACAATGGTTGAACTAATTTACACTCCCACCAACAGTGTAAGAGTGTTCCTATTTCTCCACATCCCCT
>PVKV010031150.1:0-21350 GCA_004027835.1 Alouatta palliata | reverse complement strand
GAACCTACAGGCTGCAATGATTATAATGAGAAAAAAAATAAAAAGAGACAGGGCTAGAGTTGTTTGCCACACGGAAGAATTAGGGGATGTGAAAAAGAGAGCTAGGAAGTGAGGTTTTAGTGGTAGAAGAAGAGTAGGAGGAAAAAGGAGAACAGAGTTATTTCTAGGGGCATGAATTCAGTAAAGGTTCCCTGCAGCCAGTGATCTGTTACCCACTGTAGAATATCTGTTACTTCAAGGGAAGTAGGCCTAAACCACTGTACATCGGCTAACAGGAGTCTAACAAAACTGGCGAATCTACAATAAAGACAGAACCACATATAGGATTGACGGACAAAGGATGGTTGTCCCCCAGATGGGAGACCAGTCTGGTGCCTTCCCCGCCACGTCCCCAAAGAGATGTTTCAGGGTGTCTTGGCTAAGATGTACCCATATAACCCCTGGGCCTGGTCACCTCAGAACTTTCAGTCAGTCCTGAGGTGAATCACTGTTATGCCTTATGACTTCCCCGTGGAACCGCGGGTTGAGGCCCACACAAGCCCCGTAGCTGTTAGGCCATGGGACTACACATAAACTCACTCACTCACTCACTCATGCAGGGGGTAGGAAGAGAAACTGAAAGTACAGTTAGTTAACGGGAGCTTATATGCCAAAGGGCTAATTTGAGATAGACGTTTTAGTAGCGTAAGCCGGGGATTTGGTCCTGCTGTTAGGCAGGGCCCGGGTTTGCAAATGGGGCTTCTGATTACCCAAACCTCGGCCGCTGCTGTGGAGATGGTTGGAAGAGCGGCTCAGCCTCCTGGGCCATGCCACCAAACACCGGAGGATACGAGAGGGTTCAAGAAGGTGGGGACGTCTCCCTCAGAATCCTGACCTTGAGAAACTCCTCATGCGGAGAAGATAAGAGTGTGGGGACGTCTTCTCTACGCTCAGGTCCTTGAGATGAGGCCGGGGCCCCGGGCCCACGGCGAGAAACGAGAAGGAGTCCCTGACACGGCCGTGATTATAAGCAGAGAGTTCACGAGGCAAGCAGTGGGAGGGGCTGTGGGCAACAGAAGCCTTACCTTGTGGTGGAGCAGTTCCCTGGTCCGGCTACGGGTGGGGGAGTCAGTTTCCCCCAGGAGGGGTCTTACAACTCCTCCCAGGTTTCGGCACCAAATGTAAGGATTATTGCCGAGTTTAAAATGAGGAAACTGAGACCAGCCTAGGAAAATTAAATGCCAATTTATTAAGCTCCCGGGCAAGGTTCTGTGGTCCGGGGAAAGGGGGCCAGAGAAGTCACGCTGGCTTCCCGGAACGAGGGTTTTTTATAGCTTTGGGAGAGCAAGGAGTGGCTGGGTGTTCTAATTGGCTGCACGGGAGTGGGATGCAGACGGGGTGGGCTGTTATTGGTGGGTAGGTTGTGGGGCGAGTTTTCCTAATGCAAGATCCAGCCAGGGTTGCATCAGCCGGGGCTGTCCGGAGGGCTGTGTGCAGAGCTAGGTGCTGAGTGCAGAGGCGGGTGTCGAGTGCAGAGGTTAGTGTTGAGTGCAGATCCTGGTGCGGAGTTTCCAGACATGGAGAAGGATGGGCGTGTCCGAGCTCCCGGCGAGGCAACTGGCCTTCCACTAGAGACAGAGATTGCAATGAGCCGAGATCGCACCACTGCCCTCCAGCCTGGGCGACAGCGAGCGACTCTGTCTCAATAAATAAATAAATAAATAAATAAATGAAGCTAGGCACTATGGCACATGCCTGTAGTCACAGCTACTTTGCAGGCTGAGGCAAGACATCACTTGAGGAGGGCAGAAGTTCGAACTCACGGTGCACTCTGTGCTACCCTCCAGCCTGAGCAACATAGGGAGACCTCATCTCTACAAAAAATAACTAAATGAAAATGAATAATGTTGGTATCAAATCACTATGATATTTAGACTCCATTGCATTCATTTAATGGCACATTTTTAAGATGCCCATGTTTGCAGCTGCTCCTGACTTAACAACAAGGTCATGTCCTGATAAACCCACTATAATTCACAAGTTGAAAATGCACTTAATACATTTAACTTACCAGACGTCCATAGCTTAGCCTGATACACCTTAAATGTACTCACAACATTTACATTGGCCTACAGTTGGGCAAAATCACCTAACAAATGTTATAATAAAGTACTGAATATGTCACATAATTTATTCAGGACTATACTGAAACAACAGAATGGTTGTATGGGCGCTTGAAGTAAGGTTTCTACTAAATGTGTATTGCTTTTGCTCTATTACAAAGTCAAAAAATGTTAAATTGAGCCATTGTAGATCAGGGACCATCTATACTTACATTTATGATAAAAAATATTGCTAAGTAAAAAAACTTGATGTCTAGGTATTCAGTAAGGGTGGTCTCACACTGGCATTTTGACTGTGGATGGTAGTACCCACACCCCTTCTTTCTTAGGGAAGCCACTAAACTCACCCTCCAACTTCTGCTGGCTGTGTGACCCTTGGCAAGGCACTTGACCTCGCTGAACCAAGTCAGCCTTTCACTTTTCCCTAGAAGCTGCCCCTGGGTTGATAAAAATATCTCCTGCTAGGCCAAGTGCGGTGGCTCACATCTGTAATCCCAACACTTTAGGAGGCAGAGGTGGGCAGATCACAAGGTCAGGAGTTCAAGATCCAACATGGTGAAACTCCATCTCTACTAAAAATACAAAAATCAGCTGGGCATAGTGGTGCACGCCTATAATCCCAGCTACTCAAGAGGCTGAGGCAGGGGAATGGCTTGAACTCAAGAGGCAGAGGTTGCAGTGAGCCAAGATGGTGCCACTGCACTCCAGCCTGGGTGACAGAGCAAGACTCTGCCTTGAAGAAAAAAATCTCCCTCCACAAAGATTAGGGCTCTTTTTTTTTTTTTTTCTATTAGGTTTGCTTGGTCCAGGTCTGAGTTCAAGTCCTAGATTAGGGCTCTTTTTAACAGAGCTTGTTTGGACTGGGGCTTGGTGGGAAAAAGCCCTTGATCCAACTCTGACCTCATGGATCCCATCCTTTCCCCCTCCACATTTCAATCTGAAAACACTTGAGGCAGGACTTGACCCGTTTTGCACTTACAGATCATTATGCTACAGTCAAAGCACCATTCTGCCTGCCCTGTGTACTCATTTTGAGGACTTTTTGGGGTTCTGTGGGGATCCCTACAGTGCTGGGCCAGGTGCAAACTTAAAAGAGAGTGCTGATCTGCTCAGTTTTTAGAGCAATTTTTCTCCATGTGTCGTCCCAGCCCAGCAAGCATGAGCATTTTTCTGGGAGTTTGTTGGATATGCTGACTCAGAAAATCAGGGTGTAGGGCCCAGAAAGTCAGGGGATGGGGCCCAGAAAGTCACGGGGTGAGATTGAGAAAAGCAGGGTGTGGGGTCCAGCATTTTAACAAGCTGATGAATAGCTGATCCTGAGGCACACTCAAGTTTAGGATCCATTGTGATGGAGAGTATGAAACTGACAACACGCCCAGTGCTAAACGTGAACAAGGTGCTCACTATACTCACGCAGCTGCCCCCTCTCTTAGCTCTCTGGATCCAGCAGCGGCTGGACTTTGGACCTACCAGGATACAGCCTGGCACCAATACAATTAAGGTACCTTTGTGCCCTCCCACAACTCCTGAGAATGTCCAGGATTCTCAGACCCAGGCTAAGTCTCACATGGCTAATTTTTTAATGGAAGACTGGAAGGATTTGATCTGGGGGAGTTTATTCTCTGCCATGGCTTGGTCCATTTGACTAGAGTTTTCTCACCTATAAAATTAATCCTTCCATCAGTGGTCCCCAGTCTTGACTCAACATGCTGAACTTAAAAAAAAAGAAAAAAAAAGACGCTTGGGTCACACCCCCCAATTCTGATTTAACTGTTCTGGGGTGGGGCCTGAAAAGGGAGGTTTTTCAGTCTCCTCAGGTGTTAGTAGTTTGTTGCTGAAACTGAGAATTGCCTCTAAAGTGGAGTTACCTAAAGCTTCCAGCAGAGGACGCTGCCTCCCTCCTCATCCAGGGAAACGTGCTCAGGGACACCTGACTGCCGCAGTTGCAATGGGTGGGGCTGGAAATCTGGCTGCTGCGTAAACCAGGTTGATGCAGTTAAGGAGATGAGCCAGATGTCCTAACCCTTGGATCGCTGACGCTTTTGTGTTGAGACTCCTACAAAGTTACCTTAAAAAATAGTAAGTTGCTGGGCGCGGTGGCTCACGCCTGTAATCCCAGCACTGTGGGAGGCCGAGGTGGGTGGATCACGAGGTGAAGAGGTCGAGACCATCCTGGTCAACATGCTGAAACCCTGTTTCTACTAAAAATACAAAAATTAGCTGGGCATGGTGGGACGTGCCTGTAGTCCCAGCTGCTCGGGAGGCTGAGGCAAGAGAATTGCTTGAACCCAGGAGGCGGAGGTTGCGGTGAGCCGAGATCGCGCCATTGCACTCCAGCCTGGGTAACAAGAGCGAAACTCCGTCTCAAAAAAAAAAAAAAAAAAAAGTAGTAAGTTAGGGCCGGCCGCGGTGGTTTACGCTGTAATCCCAGCATTTTGGGAAGCCAAGGTGGGAGGACAGCTTGAGCCCAGAAGTTTAAGACCAGCCTGAGCAACACAGAGAGACCCCCTCTACAAAAAATACAAAAATTAGCCAGACGTGGTGGTGGGTGTCTGTGGTCTCAGCTGCTCGCAAGGCTGAGAGAAGAGGATTGCTTGAGCCCAGGAGGTCGGGGCCGTGTTGAGCCAAGATCACACTTCTGCACTCCAGCCTGGGAGTGGGTCAAAGCCAGACCCCATTTCAAAACAAAAACAAAAACAAAAAAGGTAGTAAATTGTCCACCTTGCTGAGTGACCAAGAAATAAGTCACAATGTCTGCAGGCCTTGATTTCAGCATTTTTAAGTGGGGAGGGAGTTGGTCTATATTTGTTCTCTCAATATAAATTGAGGCCCCTGAAATGGGCAAGATACTGATTTGGGAGGAGGATGATACACATTTTAATGGGTTAAAATTCCTACAGGATAGGGGAGACCAACAGAAAGATGGTGATTTCCATTTGTGCCTGTTTCAGGAGTGCAGACTTGGGGGTACCCAAGGCTGGTGAAGAGGCCAACCTCAAAACTATGAAAGAGAAGGCAGACAAGAACAATACTGGTGTATACTTATGCCATTTTGTATTACGACACTTCACTTGCCCACTTATTATAACAGCCTCGCAAGGTAGATGTGATGAATTCTATTTTATTGTTGAGGAATCTGAGACTCAGAGATGTTAAGTGACTGACTCAAAGTGACACAGCTTGTAAGCAGTGGCGCCAGGATTGAAACTGGGGTGTTTTTTACTTCAGAGCCAGGACTCCGCCCACCACTTAACAGGGGCTCTCTTAGCCATCCCTCAAATCAGGAATGCACTCCACTTCCCTCCCCAGATGCTTGTTTCACTGAGGCACAGTCTCTCCCCGTTCTATCCCCACACCAGCCCCAGATGCTGAGGGCTGCCTGGGAGAGACTCAGCTCCCCTCCTCTCCTGTTTTCCAGCTCTGCTCTTCTGCCCAATCTGGGCTTCTCTCCCGCTGTGAAGGACACACACCTACTGAGTGACACCAATTTGCAGACTTCTCAAGTGTAAATGAGATTTCTAATAGGACTGGCTTCCCACTGGCTTCGGGCCTGGGTAGGGGTAAAGGGAAATGTAAGAGGCTGGAAGTGCAGAAGAAGAGAGCCAGTTTGGAGGAGGAGAGGGAGCCGCAGAAGCGGAGGCAGGCACTGCCCCGGGTAGCAGTGAAGGGCTGACTTGGTTTAGAGAGGTCAAGGGTCTTACCAAAGGTCACGCAGCTAGCAACCGGAAGAGGTAGAATGAGCTCAGCTAATGGTTGCATTTTTAGCGTTCCCTAAAGGAGTACAATCCCCAACCAAACTTAAGTTTGTAACGTGCTTTAGTGTTCTCTGCTGTATGAATGGAGGAGGGTGGGAATATACTTAGGATTAGGGAGGGCATTTGGATTTGTTGCTTGACAAATTAATCTCCACTGAAACTGTCAACAATGTGACTCTGTGCTCACCTTAGGGCAAGGTACCCGCCCCCCCCGCCCCAGGCAGAGGCATCGAAAAAGGCTGGGAGGCCGGGGGAGGCAGCTGATGCTTGTAATCCAGCACTTCGGGAGGCCGAGGTGAGGCTGGCAGATCACCTTGGCTGGCGAGTTTGAGACCAGCCTGGCCAACATGGGAAAACGCTGTCTCTACTAAAAATACAAAAAATTAGCTGGGCTGGTGGCATTCGCCTGTAATCCCAGCTAGTCAGGAGGCTGAGGCACAAGAATCACTTGAACCCAGGAGGTGGAGTTTGCAGTGAGCCAAGACTGCCCCACTGCACTCCAGCCTGGGATAGAGCGAGACTCTGTCTCAAAAAAAAAAAAAAAAAGTCTAGGAAATGTTTCTTCTAATGACTAACTCTAATTGTGTTTCTGCCACAGTGGGGGATGGCCCCCAAACACTGAGCTTTTTTTTCCCTTGGCGACATCTCTAGATGTAGCAGCACAGAGGCAAGAAATTCCATACATGGAAGTCCACTCCCTTAGCTGTGGGGCAGGGACTAGACACGCTCCAAGCTCAGGTGTGTCCCCCTTGCAGCCAGGTGCACCAAGCATCGGGGAACCTCCGTCTCCAGAGCACGCCTCTGGGTTCCCGCTTACACTGTGGCTCTCAGGCCAGAGACAACGAGGCCCTGAGCCCCTGGGTGTGGGGTCACAAGGTGCCTCCATTATAGGTGCCCCAAATTGGTTGTTGGGGGAATGAGTAATTGAGGAGGATTTTTCTCTCCCTGCCCTTCAGGCAGTGGTGTGGAAGCAGCCTCCTGCTCCCTGAAGACAGAGACCCTGCCCCACTTCCCTGTTCACACCGGAGTTTGTCCATGTTTCTGGAAGAAGCGTGTTTGGGGTTGCTACTTGAGGTGTTTTCTAGGAAACACAAAAGACACACCAAAAAAAAAAAAAAAACGCGTGGAAGGAGAACCAGAAAGAGGGGCTCCCCCCATGTCCCGCTCCCCGATGCGATGGCTGGCACCATTCAGGAGACTAGGATTTGTTGTTGAGCGCAGTAAGACAACAACAAAATCACAAGTCTTCCAGACGGGGCAGCCGGTCCACTCTGTATCCAGGCCAGTTCCGCAAGCCGTTCAGCGCCCACCTCCCGTCCCCTCGACACCCGCTCAGTGGTCTGGAAGCTGCTGCGGGCCAGCGTTTGTCTCTGCTCCCATTACCAAGTTCAACTCCTCTCAGCACCCCTCCCCACCTCAGAATTCCCCGGAGACATTTTTTTTTTCTTATTTTTCCTTTTTTCCTGGAGTGTTCTACTTTCTGTAATAAACACAGTTGTTTTGTTTTGCTTTGTTTTGTTGAGACAGGGTCTTGCTCTGTCACCCAGGCTGTAGTGCAGTGGTGCACTCACGGCTGCCTGCAGCTTTGACCTTCCAGACTCAAGTGATTCTTCCGCCTCAGCCTCCCTGGTAGCTGGGACTACAGCTGATTTGTTTTGTTTTGTTTTAGTAGAGACAAGGTCTCGCTACATTGTCCAGGCTGATCTCGAACTCCTGGGCTCAAGTGATCCTCCTGCCTCAGCCTCTCAAAGTGCTGGGATGATAGGCACCCAATTTGAACATACTTTCTTTACAAATAGGGAAATTTTATTTTTAAAGGGAAGCAGGCAGGTAGCTCATTTCTCTCTTTTCTTTACTAATCTTAAAGCGCTGAAGTGCCACGGAGAAGGGAAGGAAGAGCTCAGAAATGGCGACCCCTCTCTACCTGTGCCTCCCCTTTCTGGAAGTCTGTGGGCATGGCCCGTGGTGAAAATTCTTCCAGTGTTTACTGAGTGCTGGGAGCACTGGAAGCACAGCTTAGAATGAAGTCAGAGTGGTGGTGCTGGGGTAAACAGAGCAGAAAGAAAGGAAAAGGGGAAATGGTTGTGGACAGGAGGCTGGTGGAATCCTGGCCCAGTCATCCCCTCCCCACAGGCACAACGCTAGGCTCCCTGGTTAATTTCCCTTGCAGTGTGGCACTGGTGCAAGCCCCTGCTGCCTGGACCACCCTCTAATTGTGCTGGCAGGGCACATCCGCTCCTTAATTAGCAAAAGCCACAATATCCTGGTGGCTCAGAGAGCACGGCCCTATTTGTATTTCTGCAGCAACTGAAGGATAATTACCCTTCCCTATTGGTGCTGCTTTTAATTCTTTCTCTTTTTAATTGTGACTGCTTCTTCTTTAGCCCACCCTTCCACCCTTGGATTTATTCTTTCTATCCAGAATAGGAGAGGGCTTGCCTGGTGGTGGAGATGCTCAGGAGCAGTTCGGGGGGCATGGAGAAGATTGGCAGTACCCAGTTCTGAGTCCCAGCCCCTTCCAACTGTCAGCCTGAGACAGCACAGTTCTGCCATGGCCCTGAGGAAACCCAAGATGTTCTTTTGTGGAAGATGTAAGGGAGCGGTGTCCATTCCCCAGAGGCTGTTAAGATACTCTTCCATCCACCCCCCAGTCAGGTGCTGGCTTTGCAATTCCCAGCTGCAGAAATCTCAGACCTCCTTCCCTATCCTTTAATCTATCGAGAAACAGAGATGGATTTGTGGTCTTCAATTTCTTTTAAAATAATGATAAAAAAAAAAAAAAAAGAGCCCTGTGTCTCTTTGCCACTGTTGAGAGAGAGTTAGTCCTTCATCCTTGCATTGTTTCAGAGGCAAGGACCTGAGTGTACCATTAGAGAACAATGCTAACTAAGGTAACCTCCTGGTTAATGGGAGAGCTTAGCACCCTAGGTGTTTCTAGGAAAAACAGGCCTTTCTTAGGGAGCTGGCAAATAAGCTTCAAGTAGTAACAGACAAGCTAAAACGCATCACAAAGAGAGTTTGCAGAGAACCACGGCATCTCTCTGAACATCGCCTTGCAGGACTGACTGATGTAGCCTACATGAGCAACACTGGCTCTAGACAGCCACCACCCAGCCACTGCCCTGCTAGAGAGCAGGGACTCTCACTCATTATTCTTCCCAGCGCCTCGCACGCAGCCGGGCCCGTGATAAATGAAACTGGTTGGCAAAGAAGCAAAGTTCAGAGACAGGGTAGGATTGTGAGGTGTGAACAGGGTAAATCCATTTCCATTGGCTTTTTCCTTTCAGATCCAATGAAGATGGACTTGAGCTGACTGTGGCCCTAGTTTTCAAAATTCTTTAATTCTGAGCTCTGTCTGAATTGGGAGAAGAGGCAAGCAACAAAAGAGGCGGCTATAGTCTCAAAGAAATGGATCTTGATAAAATGACCTGTCCTTGAGCCCACCAACTTCCACTCCCCACTTCTAATTTCTCTTCTGAATTTAGAGCTGTTCCCTTAGCAACGCTTGTTTCCATGGTTTCTTCCATGACAATGATCCCCAAACCCCTCCTCTCTTTTACCTCATGACAGTAATGGGTGATGGGGATCCTCAGTGTGGCCACTCCATGTTACCATGGTAACAATTAACTGAGTCTTAATTTATCTTTTGTGAAGAGGCCTAGGGAATATGAAGCTTTTGATTTGGAGGGGGAGGGTCCAGATGTAGAGCTACCACTCTCATAAAGAAGAAGTGAAGGGATTTGTCCTAATGCTAGCCGGTAGGATTTAGTTCAAACATTGGTTTAGTCCTACTTTAAGCACAACTGAGTTTGAGGGAATCAAAGGGGTACAAGACATAGCTCCTAATATTGAAGGGCTTATAGTCTAGCCCTGGGGCTCACGGTACCTCTGAACTCTGGCACAGATGGGCCAATAAAGTATATGGCTCTTGGTAGCACCGTCATGATCAGGCATCTATCCACTTTCAGTATCCCCTCCAGCCAAGAGCCAAAAAAAGACTGACCGAATTGGTCTGTACTCACAATAAGGCTTCTTCCAGGCTGCTGTCAGAGAGTTTCTGTCCTGAAAGGGAAAGAACTTTGACTCCCCCTCTTTTTAGGAAAGTGGGGACAAATGCCAGCATCCCTGAGTAGGGCTATTTGGTGCAGGGATAAAGAGAAAAAAAACCAGACCTGCCCAACGCCAATGCTATGGACAGGGATGATCTCTAGTCCCAGGATCACCATCACCTACCTGCAACAAGTCTTCCTGGGAAGTGATGAATCAGCTCTTACACTGAATTAGGGAGTCCTTGTCTCCATCCATTCAGCTTTTCTATTTGTCGCTGAAAATTCAGGCGGAAAGCGCAGCTCTGAAGAATGAAAGTAGAAAAACAAACAGTAAAACATCAAAGTGGAGAAGAGGACACCAAACACCACACACCAAAGCTGAAAGCTGAGCAGAGTGAATCCAAAAGCTGAGCTATCCTTCTGCGTCACAGGCAAAGCAGCTCTTCCAACGTCTAGCTTTCCGTCTTCATCCCCAAAAGTTTTCACCACATCTCTAATAATGAGGACCAATTCTCTATTTTTAGAGGAAATCACAAAATTTTCAGGACTGGTAACAATAACCTGTGCTGACTTGGAAAGATAATCACAGTATCTCCCAAAATGAAGGGAAAAAAAGCCATAGGACGATGTATAAGGCAGGTATGTTGAAGTAAGCTATGAATAGATAGGTAGAAAAACTCATCTTTGCAAGTCAGTGCAATCTGGATTAGCCAAAGTCAATTCCAGATCCTGAGTCCAGGACTCTGTGTTCTGTCCTTTGCTACTGGATGGAACTAAGGCAGATTCAATCCTTCTGGGTACCCTGCTCACTCAGCTAGTCAGAAAAGGATAAATGGCATCCTCTTATTGGTTGACAAGGCAATGCACACCAACCAATGAAAGAATGCTTCTTCCTTTCCAGCCAATAAGAGCTCACTTATCTTCTTGAAAGGAAAGTAGACCCTTTGTCCATAAAGAAAATAAGCAGAAAGTGAATAATTAAAAAAAAAAAATAACAACTGTTGCTATGGGACATTATTGATGTGATAAATGATAGCTGCCCCAGAGAATTCATAAAGAAAAGCACTGCTTTGGGAAGAAACGTACAAAAAGCAGACCAGCTGTCTGGTCTGGTCTGAAGGGAAGTTTCTATAGTAACATGTCAGAGAAAAGCATTTTAATGTAAATACCCCTCAAAACTATCAAGTCAGTTCACTGAGGGAATTTTTGACCTTTTAAACTTATGCTGAAACTATAATTATTAAACATTTTTATATTAATAATAGATGAGGGAAACGAGGAGAAAAGAGAACAAGAGGAGAAAAGACAGGTGTGTTTACTGGTGCAGGCATCACAGATAAAGATGTGATAGTTACTGCCTGAAACATGGAGATTTTCTCCATACCTGTGTTGTCAACTAATATCTCAGTTTAAAACAGAGTTCTTTTAGTTGGTGGTGTTTTTTTGTTTGTTTTGTTTTGTTTTGGAAAGAGAAAGTTAACGGCTCTTAAACAGACATATTTGAGATGAAATAGTGGACAGAGCACAGACTGTTCTGGTAACTTGCTAGCAATATCCTCCCAAATCATTCTGAGAATGTTACAGCTTCCTTTGGAAAATTATGAGTAAAATAATTTCCTACCCAAATGTTTCAAATAAACACAGGCAAGGCAAGGCTGATAGGTGAAAGTGGAGTCAATGTTTCTCAATCAAGGGAAACAAAAAAATCAGAGGATTAGAAGCTTTAGGTGCTGCATTTGCTAATTATGAAGGCGATGCTGGGGAGGAATAAAAGAAGAGAATCTTGAGAAATCAAATGAGAGTGATGCTAGTGTCCATTTGCTAAGGGAGACACGTTTTCCTCTATCTGTGCTTTCTGTGTGGTCTATGGGGCAAGGTGAGAAGTGGAGGTAATCCAAAATTCATCCCCCTCTCCTCTGAAGGGAGTGGTGTAGTTAGTGGGGGAGGGATGACTATCAAACCAGGGAGAATGCTTCTCTCTACGGTAGACACCCTTGGACAATTTCCTTGTTTCCCTCCTGTTCATGCATGAAGAGCAAATGTGTTTTTCTCATTTTAAGGGGGAAAAAGAGGGGGTGGGGGATAAGAAATCAGCTCCTCTAGTATAAAGGACTAAATGAAAAATGTAAAAGCCAAAATTGTAAATCCTGGAGAAATGAAGCCAGTGGGGTGGAGTGAGGGAGGGGAGGACTGTAGTGGTGGAAAGGTAAGTTGCTTTGCTATGCGCCTCGACTTAAAAAAAAAAAAAAAAAATCACCTTCCAGGATTTCCCTGGACCAGGCCTTATGCAGGATCGGTGTGACTTTCACCTAGCCCGGAAAAGGCAGAGGCTCCCCAGGAGATATTTTAAATAATCAAGGTGTTCACGGATATTCAGTGGCCAAAGCCTCTCCCCCACCGTAACCAAGGCAACAGGAGGCTGGGGCTGCGACTGGTTGCCTGGTAACCGTGCTACTGCCCAAGTCTTGTCGGTTCCCTTCCTCCTCCACCTCCGTTAGCCCTTTTGTGATAGGGTCTCTCCCTCCGCGGTCTTTCCCCTTCCTGGCCAAACAATTATCTTTACTCCTCACACAAAGGCTACTTTAGGCTCCTTTGGGTAAAAAACGCGTACCTTGATGTTCTTTTTGGACAAATTTCATCCACGCTCGAGTGTTGAGACCTAGATAAAATCTTACCTCTGCTTCAATATCTTCCCCCTCCTCCCCACGCTTTCCCTTTCCCTTACTCCTATTAAGGCATACAGAGAGTGTGGGAAAGAAGGGAAGAAGGAATGGGGAGAGAGGGAGAGGGAGGGCAGGATTTAGATGCGGCGATTTTTCACAGAACACCGGAGCCTGGTCTCGCAGTAGAGCCTCTGTCCCGCTCGCCCCTTTGCTCACCGCCTGCAAGCGTGCCTCTGCTCCCCACACCACTGTCTTCATTTGGCGCCAAGTTTTTCTACTGGTCGTGGCCAGGGCAAGATAGAATGCTCTCCTAGAATCCCACACCTAAATCCCTGGAGAAATGAGGAAGATTAGTCCCGTCTTCTTCCGCGAACCTGTGTCACCTCCTGACCTCCTCCGCGTGGGGTCTGAGGGGCCGCGAGCGCAAGCGGCCTGGGGCTGGGAAGCCGAGCCGCGCGCAGGCACAGACCATTGGCACCCGGGCCGGGGCGCTGTCCAGCCTCTGGTGCTGAAGCTGGAGGCTCGGATTCGCTGGGGTGGGGCTCCGGGGACCTTCAGCAGACTGATTCTGAGCCCACTCCAATCGGGTAGCGACTCGAAGTAGAGGCACCGGGTCCGCCAAGTCGAAAGGCTGCACTGGGAAGTAACTGCATTAGACTCACTCTTTCAGCAGACAGGGCTCCCCCAGGGCGCAATCCCCTACTCCTCGCAATCCCCTCCCTGGAATTATTTGCGGCAATTGCAGTGGGTAGGGAGAAAGGCCCTTTGCACTGGGGCAATTACCCAGCTGTCTCCTGGTATTTTTCACATTTTTTCCTGCGGCTCTGGGCTCTCTGGGTGCTTGCAGGCAGAGTCTCTGGACTCCTGGCGCTCAGATCTGGTGGCGGGCAAAGCAGCGAGGAGAGGTTTGGAACGCGGAACGCGGCTGTTGTTCTGCATGCAACAGGTCAGCTGCATCTAGAATCAGGGGCGAGAAGCGCGGGAGGAGCGGCGGCGGCGGGCTTGGGGCGGCTGGGTTGTGAGAAACGGCTCCAGCGAGGCTGTGGGGCCGTCGTTCTCCTGCGGGGCGCGGGACCCAGTGAAACAAACTGCAAGCTGGGTTTCCGCGTCGCCCGGGGCAGGTACTGGAACCAGACTCCCCCACCACTCTAGCCCGCCCAGCACCCCGTAGGAGCGCTCACCTGCTGGGCTCCGGAGTCCCCTTCCCTCCTCTTCACTGCACCTTTGGTGGATGCCAAGCCTGGCCGCCCCGTTCCCCCGCCCTCTAGAGCAGCCTCAGGCTCAGTCTCCCAAATATCCGCTCCAGTCGGCTGATTCTCCAGGCACGAGCCCTGGACCTGGAGGAGGGAACTGGACGGGAGACCTTGCTGAGATTTACCTGGCATGGGTCGCCATGGCTGGGGAGGAAGATCACTTGCTCTCCGCGTCTTTCTGGAAGAAAGTCCCCCCCAAGAGTTGCAGTGCAAGCTGCAGCGCAGTGGGGCGGGGAGGGTTGGGGTTTGAGGAAGTTGTTTGTAAGTGCCCCTGGAATACTCGCCTCTCCGGGGCCGTCAGTCCTGTCCCGGTCCGTAGTCCTGGCGTGGCTCTCCGGGTGCAAACAGTCGCCGGGGCTGCCGGGCTAGGGAAGAACAGCTGCTTTAAAGCCGAGAGCAACCCACCGGTGGCCTGTCAGGGCCAAGGATGTTCATGACGTCATCCTGAAGGCGAGCGGAGAAAGCGAGCGAAGGGGGGCCGCTGTGCTTCACATCCAATGTCCCCTGTGGCCATGGCAACGGCTTGTGGGGAGGGGGTGCCGGTCCACGGGCCAGCAGCGGGCAGCCTGCTACTCCTGCCGGGGTCCGGCGCTCCGCTGGGGTAGGGTCGGGCATTAGTGCTGAATCCGGTTGTGCCCGGACCAGACGAGGCACCAGAGCCAGTCCCGTTCCCTGCCGGGGCTGTTCACAGCGGGCGGGCGGCTGCCTGGTCCCAGGGAAGAGACCGGGGGAGGCTTCCGGAGGGCAATTAGCAAAAACCTTCATTTTCACAGGGCCATTTCCTATTCTTCCACCACCCCACCTGGGCTGGTCAGACCTGGTTAACCTGGCCGCTCGAAGACGTGTTCTCACCCACTCTCGACTGACGACGCGTGCTGGAGCAGAGCACACCCAGGCAGCGCCCGCGCAGGACCACCCACCTGCCCTGGTCCTCGCCTGCATACACAACAAACGGAGGCTTCAAAGCTGCTGTTAGAGCTTTAGAAAATGACAAACCCACCACAGATCCAGCGCGCAACTAGCGGGCGCAAAACTGGTGACCAGCGAACCAGACGAAACACAAAAATGTTTGTGAGGCTCCCACACACAGTATTTTAAAATGATGAAGTATTTGTCAAAAAGATTGGAAGAGTTCACACAGGACTCTGGGTTTTCCATATCTCCTTTCCTCTCTCTAAAGCAATATCTCTGTCATGGCATTTGCATGTCTCTTGAATAGGTGCTGGCTGGCATTCTGCGTGTAGGCAGAAGCTCTGACTAGTGAACATGTGGCTGGAGTCCAGGCAAAAGTAGGCCCTCTTCTCCTTTTTGTCAATATTCACCAAGCCTGTTTGTCATCAGTCTTATCCTTTTACCTTTTTTTCTGTAAAGTGTGGCCAAGAGCAGTGGTTCACGTTTGTAATCCCAGCACTTTGGGAGGTGGAGGTGGGAAGATCACTTGAGCCCAGAAGTTCCAGACCAGCCGAGGCAACAAAGTAAAACCCAGTCTCAAAAAAAGAAAAGAGAAAAGCAAAATTGCTTTTTGTCGCCACCTCACCTTCTCACCTCATCAACGTTACCTGTGAGGCCCTGTAAGCATGTGAGTTTGCTAGCCCTTGTTCCCTTGCTCTGTTGAGTGGAAGCTGGCAATGTCTACACTCAGCCTGCAATGCTTGTTTCTTTTCCGGCTGGTGCCCTACAGGCCCAGCCCTGGAGACTCACAAATATCTGTGCTGCTCACATCCAACCAACACAGGCAGCAAGGCATTTCCTCCCAGGCAGGCTGGTGGATTGTTGTTTTTGTTTGTTTTTTGTTTTTCATTTTCACATTTCAAAATATGTAGGTATTTGGGAAACATTTTTTAAATCATATTTTTCATTTATCACTCAGATATTTGATCACATGAAACATTCTTTACATTTTTTAATGTAAGGAATAGTATTTTAATCATAAATACATGGAAAAATAGAAGAAAACATTTTAATTACTCTCATACTCACCCATTATTATGTAAACTAACACTATTTTACATTTTCTGATTAGCAGTCTGAAAACAGCTGTAAATACACTCTGTGAACACCAGGAGCCAGTCAACATACAAGTAAAAAGCACCAGGGTCATCTAGCTGTGTCTAATGCACACTCTCTCACACAGTCACACTTACCAGGACAGTCATTAAACATGCATTTTGAATATCGTACATGCAACAATATGGAAGGGGGCTTATCTTCTTTCTCCATTACGGGCAGACGTCGCCCTAAGGAAAAACAGGCTCTTATTCACATACACTTGCTCTCTTAACCAAGTGTCTGAAAAATTTTTGTTGAAAGCAAAGGTAACTTTGTACTAGATCAACCCCAAATCTTGGCCAACATGGATTGTTTTTAGCCTATTGAGAAAAATTAGTGCAGAGAAAAGATTCTGCATTTATCTCTTGGCGAAGAAGCTGTTCCATCTTTGGCCTGACTGGCCCCTTAACACAGGACATTTTTCTTGCAACCATTTCATTTGTGAATCTTAGAGCTCTAGGCTGTAGAGGGAGTGTAAGTAATATTATTAATGCTCCATTCATTATCTTTGTAAAGCATTTTTAATTTTTCACTGAGTATTTTACATGATGTATCTTGCGTGATTCTAGAAGCTGCCCATTTTATAGATAAAGAAGCAGAGCTCAGACTGTTTAATTCACCTTGAGTTCTCAGTGCTCCTTCTGCTGGAAAGACCCACTGTCTCCCTTATATGAGTCATCAAAATTATGTGTTAAATGGTTAAGAGAGCTAGTTGGGTGTGGTGGTACGCACCTCTAGTCCCAGCTACTCAGGAAGCTGAGGTGGGAGGATCACTTGGACCCAGAATTTCAAGGCTGAAGTGAGCTATGATTGCACCACTGCACTCCAGCCTGGGCAACAAAAAAACTTCTTTCAAAAAGAAAAAAATTCCAAAACAACAAATAAATAAAGAGTTAAACAGAAAATTTATAAAAGTGAAAAAGCAACATACACAAACATTTAGAATTTTTCTCCTTTATTTAAAATAGAAATGTAAATTACTGAATTCACAAAAAATTTAAAAATCTACTTCCTGGCCGGGTGTGGTGCCTCATGCCTGTAATCCCAGCATTTTGGGAGGCCGAGGCAGGCAGATCATGAGGTCAAGAGTTGGAGACCAGCCTGACCAACATGGTAAAACCCTGTCTCTACTAAAAATGCAAAATTAGCTGGGTGTGGTGGCGCATGCCTGTAATCCCAGCTACTCAAGAAGCTGAGGCAGGAGAATCGCTTGAACCTGGGAGATGGAGGTTGTGGTGAGCCGAGATCGTGCCATTGCACTCCAGCCTAGGCAACAAGGGTGAAACTCCATCCCAAAAAAAAAAAAAAAAGACCTACTTCCCAATGCTGGAGAAGGTATGGTGAAGTGAGTGCTCATACCTGTGGAGGTTGCAAGTTGGTTAAATTCACTGGAAAGCAATTTTGCAAGGTATATCAAGGTCATAGGGAGCAGTCTGGGCAATATAGCAAGACCCTGTCTCTACAGAAAAAAAAAAAAAGTCATAAACACAAACATGTTCACACCCTTTGGACCAGTTCTTCTTTAGCGAGTGCAATGGCACGATCTCGGCTCACCAGAACCTCCATCTCCCAGGTTCAAGCGATTGTCCTGCCTCAGCCTTTTTTTTTTTTTGAGATGGAGTTTCGCTCTTGTTACCCAGGCTGGAGTGCAATGGCGCGATCTCGGCTCACCGCAACCTCCGCCTCCTGGGTTCAAGCAGTTCTCCTGCCTCAGCCTCCCGAGTAGCTGGGACTACAGGCGCAGACCACCAGGCCCAGCTAATTTTTTGTATTTTTAGTAGAGACGGGGTTTCACCATGTTGACCAGGATGGTCTCGATCTCTTGACCTCGTGATCCACCTGCCTCGGCCTCCCAAAGTGCTGGGATTATAGGCGTGAGCCACCGCGCCCGGCCCTTTAAGATATCTTAATAAAATAATCTTAAATACAGAAAATGCTAGATGCATTAAGGTGTCTGTTGTCACATTGTTTAATATTTTTAAAAATGGAAGTATACTCTGGTTTCTCTTCAGATTGCATAAATCTTTCATCTTTTACTAAAACATGGAAGCAACATAATATCCAACAGTAGGAAACTGGCACATCATCTATTGAATAGATAGAATATTCTACCAACTCTAAAATTAATGTTTATGCTGAAACATGTGCCAAGAGAATACTCATTATATATTAAGGAAGGAAATTAGCAGAACATAGAACTGCCTTTACAGATAGCATTAAAGTAAGGGCTTTAGAAAGCATACATATTAAAAAAAAAAAAAAAAAAAAGAGCAGAGGTACATCAAATTACAATAAAGTTTCTGTTAAAGTTTATGCCAAAATGTTTAAATGTTTTCTTTTTATCATATTTTCCAAATTTTCTGAAACATGATTAGGGTCATTTCTGTAATTAAAATATAGTATGATACAAATATGGGAGTAGATAATATTTATTAGGCATCTATTCCTCATCTGGCACTGCTCCAGAGGGGCATAATTGGGGCAGGTGTGGAGCCTGGGTCTCCGACCTGTGCAGATTGCTGCAGATCTTGTCTGGGGTGTTCAGTGACCGAGAGAGAGTCTGACCTTGTCAGTAAAGAGCTGATAAGAGGCATTTGGTTTTTACTCAACTCAGATGCATCATCAGCCCAGCTGCCCTTGTCCTCCTCCCCAATAAGCTTGCTTCTGTTCCTGGAATCTACTTCCTGACCACTTCCTTCCACACTTCAAGTAATAAAGAAAATAATAATATAATATTTGTTTTACATTTTTAATAGTAATTCACATTTTTCAATGCTTTCCCACACAATGTTTTACATAACTTTATAGTAACTACTACCAAAAAAAAAAAAAAACCTTAAATTTAATTATCACAACTCTGTGAGATAGATGTTATTTTTTCCAGGTTTGTTTAATCTCTGTTTAGGTGCCGTGCCAGAAGCCACACAGCTGGCAAATGGTGGCTCCATCTGGAATTTCTTTTTTTTTTTTTGAAACGGAATTTCGCTCTTGTTGCCCAAGCTGGAGTGCAATGGCGCAATCTTGACTCACTGCAACCTCCACCTTCAGGGTTCAAGCCATTCTCCTGCCTCCACCTCCAGAGTAGTTGGGATTACAGGTGCCCTCCACCAGGCCCGGCTAATTTCACCTTCCTAAATAAGAATAAAACAAAATTCAAAATGGAAATTTTAACATGGTTCAAACTAAAAACAAATGAAAACCCTATTTACCCAAACTTGTAGAGTATGGCAAAAATAGTACTTTGAGATAAATTTGTATTGTTAAATGTGTACATTAGAAAAGAAGAAAGACTTTAAATAAGTACAAAGCTAACCATTCAGTTAATTTCTAAAAGACAAAATAAACTCCAAGAAAGTAGAAAAAAGATATAATAATGTTAGCAGTAAAAATTAACAAAATAGAAAACTGAGAGTCAACAAAGGCCAGAGGTGCAGTGGCTCATGCCTGTAATCCCAGCACTTTGGGAGGCCAAGAACGGAGGACCACTTGAGGTCAGGAGTTCAAGACCAGCCTGGGAACATAGTGAGAACTTCCCCATCTCTGAAAGAAGGAAGGAAGGATGAAGCGAAAGAGGGGAGGGGAGGGGAGGGTAAGGAAAGAGAAAAAAGGTAAGAGTTGGACTATCTCTGCCCACTGCAACTTCTGCCTCCCCGGGTTGAAGAGATCCTTCCATTTTAGCCTCCCGAGTAGCTGGGACTGCAGGTGTGGGCCACCACACTGGGCTAAATTTTAATAGAGATCGGGTTTCTCCATGTTGTCCAGGCTCATCTTGAACTCCTGGGCTCAAGCAATCTGTCTGCCTCAGCTTTTGACAATATCAGTGTTCAAAAATTAATAGCACAATTGAGAAAATCAATGAAACTGAAATTAAGTCTTCTAGTTAGATTGATCAAAAAGAAAAAAAAAAAAGAGAGAGAGAAGATTCAAATGACTCAAAATCAGGAGTGAAAAAGGAAACATTAATACCAGTCTTACAAAGTAAATAACACTATAGGAGAATATTAATATGAATAATCATACACTGACAGATAACCTACATAAAACTGGCAGATTCCTCGAAACACAAAAATGACTGACAGTGACTCAAGAAGAAATGGAAAATTTGAACAGATCATCACAAATAAAGAGACTGAATCAGTGATCAAAAACCTTTCCACAGAGAAAAGCACAGGGCCAGATGCTTTCGCTGCTGAATTATACCAAACGTTTCAAAAAGAATTAATGCCAATCTTTCATAAATCCTTTCAAAAAATAAAAGAATAGGAAACATTTCCAAACTCTTTCTCTGAGTTGAGTATTACCCTGATATCGAAACCAGGCAAAGATATCACAAGAGAAGAATACTCCAGACTAACAACCCTTATGAACAGAAATGCAAAAGTCCTTGCTGAAATCCTAGAAAACTAAACCCAGAAATATATCAAAAGGATTGTACATCACAACAAAAAGCAATTTATCCCAGGAATGAAAGATTGTTTTAGAATCTGGAAATCAATCAAAATCACACTTCATATTGATAGAATAAATGACAAAACCCAGACAATCAACTCAATAGACAAGAAACAGCTTTTGACAAACTCTAACACCTTTTCATGATAAAAAACACTTAATAGGTGGGAACAGGTGACTCATAGCTGTAATCCTAACACTTTGGGAGGGTGAGATGGGAATATTGCTTGAGCCTAGGAGTTAAGGACCAGCCTCTAAAAAAATTGTTTTTAATTAGGCATGTGTAGTGGCATGAGCCTGTGGTTCCAGCTACTCTGGAAGCTGAAGCAGGAGGACTTTTTGAGCCTAGGAAGTCCAGGCTGCAATAAACTATGCTTATATCATTGCACTCCAGCCTGGGTGACAGAGCTAGACTCTGCCTCAAAAAAAAAAAAAAGAAAGAGAGAGAGAGAGAGAAAAAAAAAAACCTCAACAGTAGGAATAGAAAGGTACTTCCTCACTTCCTCAACCTAATAAAAGACATCTACAAAAATCCATAACTACCAACATATTTCAAATGGTGAAAGACAAAGTTTCCCCTTTCAATCAGGAACGAGAACAGAATGTACACTCTCTTCACTTCTACTCAATATTGTAGTGGAGGTTCTATCCAGGGTTGTTAGTAAAGGAAAAGAAATAAAGGATTTAAAAGGAAGAAGTGGCCGGGCGTGGTGGCTCACGCCTGTAATCCTAGCACTTTGGGAGGCTGAGGTGGGTGGATCACCTGAGGTCAGGAGTTCAAGACCAGCCTGGCCATCATGGTGAAACCCCATCTTTAAAAAAAAAAAAAAAAAGGCCGGGCGCGGTGGCTCACGCCTGTAATCCCAGCACTTTGGGAGGCCGAGGCGGGTGGATCACGAGCTCAAGAGATCGAGACCATCCTGGTCAACGTAGTGAAACCCCGTCTCTACTAAAAATACAAAAATTAGCTGGGCATGGTGGCACGTGCCTGTAGTCCCAGCTACTCGGGAGGCTGAGGCAGGAGAATTGC
>PVKV010031149.1:0-21341 GCA_004027835.1 Alouatta palliata | reverse complement strand
CTCTCTTTCTCTCTCTCTATCTCTCTTTCTCCTCTGCCTTATCTAAATCCTTGCTCCAGCCCTGGGAACAGACTTAATTCTTTTTCTCTATCTACTTGGAGGAGAGAGAAACTACAACAAACCTACAGCCAATATTATACTGAATGGGCAAAAACTGGAAGCATTCCCTTTGAACATTGGCACTAGACAAGGATGCCCTTTCTCACCACTCCTATTCAATATAGTATTGGAAGTTATGGCCAGAGCAACCAGGCAAGAAAAAGAAATAAAGGGTATTCAATTAGGAAAAGAGGATGTCAAATTGTCCCTATTTGCAGATGACATGATTGTATGTTTAGAAGACCCCATCGTCTCAGCCCAAAATCTCCTTAAGCTGATAAGCAACTGCACAGGTACTGCCAATAGTACTGTGTTGTGTTACCTGCATTCATAATTAAAAGAGAAGCTACATTTCAGTTAGAAGCCTATGAAAATAAATGCATAACTACTTTTTTACCCATTCGAGTTCATCACACCCTTGATTTCTATATACACTGGCTTCTCAAAGGCAGGGGTTAACTGATTATTGACTCAGTTTCTCTGAAAGTTAATAGCTAAATTTTCCCAATCTGAGACCTTCTCACTTTAACTGCCTGCAGTGGAACAGAGGGGGCTTCTAATCTCCCCTCACTTTGCACTTCTAGTCCTAATTTCATATCTTGTTACTTACATTTGCAGAAACCTACAGGGTTGGAAGGCATCAAGGAGAAAGAGGCAAGGGGAGCAGAAGAGTTCTTAACTCACTGATGCTGATCTTATAGTTTTCTCTGGTCTGGCCATGAGAAACATTTAAAGTCATCTCTTCTTTTGGGTGCTTTCATAGATTATTTGGAAATCTCCCTCTACACTCCTTCACCCTAGATCTCTTGGGATCTCTTCAGAAACTCCTTCTACACCACTAGTTTTACATGTCCTTCCTCAGTCCCCAGACATCTGCCTCTCTGCCTCTCTCTCTCTCTCTCTTCCTCCCCTCCCCCTCCTCTTCCCTCCCCCTCCTCCTCCTCCTCCTTCTTCTTCTCTTTCTTCTTCCTCTTCTTATCGTCTACGCCTCCTCCTCCTCCTTCTTCTTCTTCCTCTTTTTTATTATACTGTAAATTCTGAGATACATGTGCAGAATGTGCAGGTTTGTTACATAGGTATACATGTGCCATGGTGGATTGCTGCACCCATCAAACTGTTGTCTACATTAGGTATTTCTCTTAATGCTATCCCTCGACTAGCCCCCACCCCGACAGGCCCCAGTGTGTGATGCTCCCCTCCCTGTGTCCATGTGTTCTCATTCAACACTCACTTATAAGTGAGAACATGTGGTATTTGGTTTTCTGTTCCTTTGTTAGTTTGCTGAGAATGATGGTTTCCAGCTTCATCCATGTCCCTGCAAAGGACATGAACTCATGGTTTTTTATGGCTGCATAGTATTCCCTGGTGTATATGTGCCACATTTTCTTTATCCAGTCTATCATTGATGGGCATTTGGGTTGGTTCCAAGTCTTTGCTATTGTGAGAATAGTGCTGCAATAAACATACATGTGCATGTGTCTTTATAGTAGAATGATTTATAATCCTTTGGGTATATACTCAATAATGAGATTGCTGAGTCAAATGGTATTTCTGGTTCTAGATCCTTGAGGATCGGCACACTGTCTTTCACAATGGTTGAACCAATTTACACCCCACCAACAGTGTTAAAGCATTCCTATTTCTCCACATCCTCTCCAGCATCTGCTGTATCCTGACATTTTAATGATTGCCGTTCTAACTGGTGTGAGATGGTAACTCATTGTGATTTTGATTTGCATTTCTCTAATGACCAGTGATGATGAGCATTTTTTCATATATTTGTCTCTCTCTCTTCTTTCTACTGTCTTTTTTGCTTTTCTAGACAAGCCTTTTGGATAAGATGTAAGATAAACCTGTGACAACATGAATGTGTGCACTCTTTCTGTCTTTTCCCCCTTCCTGAAAAGAAGTGCTTGTTTTTGCTTTGCCAAGCATTGAGAGTGTAGGCTGCTCAACCCACCACATATTCTGTGTTCTCTCATTCTGTGTTCTGCCTAACCTGTTTATTGCCCTTTAGATTTCCAGGTGAGCATTGGACACTAATTCATTATGTCCCCCAAACTGCAGAGAACACACATTAGCTTTTTAAAGTCCTTCTGTGGAGTTCAGTTGAAAGGGAAAATACCTCCACCACTCCACCTTGTGTGCTCTTAGCACACAAATAGCTTTCTCAAACATTCTTCTCACTTTTCAACTTCAAATCATTTTATTCAGTTGATGAGGGATTAAGAATCATGTAAACTTTATGATTCTTGCATCATGATTTCAAACATCTATTGGCATCTTGTTTTCTTTGTGACTTTAGAAGAAACTTGCAACAGACTTTTATTTTTAGTATGCAGTTACTAATGTGCATTCATTAACGTCCTTTTCCTAAATGGTTGAACCTGTTATTGTTATGTAACTCCAATGAGGATCTTTTATTGGCATACATGATGGTGACAATCTTTGCCTCAATTGTATTCAATTTGACCCTCCCCCTCTTCTCTTTCATTTTTCTGTATATTTTTCTCTTATAAAATAATAAGAAAAAAGTACAAGAAACTATAACTATTTTACCAACAGTGCTATGGGCAAATTAGGATGGCAAAACTTTGAAAATACAACTATTGGCTGGCAGGCAGCACTGTCATGAGAAATCTCCAAATGTTTTCTCATCTGGTGATAGATGAAAGTCCATATTCAGCATAGGGAAGGCAGTTCTGGGATTCCAGTAACATACTTTTTTTTTTTTGAGATGGAGTCTCACTCTGCCACCCAGGCTGGAGTATAGTGGTGCAATGTTGGCTCACTGCAACCTCCATCTCCAGGGTTCAAACAATTCTCCTACCTCAGTCTCTCGAGTAGCTGGGACTACAGGCATGTGCCACCACGCCCGGCTAATTTGTTTTTTATTTTTAGTAGAGATGGGGTTTCACCGTGTTAGCCAGGATGGTCTCAATCTCCTGACCTCATGATCCACCCACCTCGGCCACCCAAAGTGCTAGGATTACAGGTGTGAGCCACTGGGCCCCGCCCCAGTAGTATACTTCTGAAAGGTCCTGATACTATCTGTAAAGGTTAGTTTGATTTACAACATTCTTTTAAATTGTTAGTATCAACAGAAAGGTTCATATATTAGTCAGAATTACTAAATTAGATATTCTTTCTTCTTTCCTTTCAAATACTGCTGGTCACCAAGAAGAGGTGAACTGAAGAAATGGGAGTTTGTCTCTACTGAGAGGGGAGAGAACTTTTGGATTATCATTGTCAGGGAATTTTGATCTGGACATATGAGGTTGGTGGAATGATGGAGGTGGGGTTGCAAGTAAGAGGGCCCGATAATAGGTATAAGAAGGTCTTCAGAGAGAAGCCACAAAAATTTAAACACTTAATTAGAAATTCTGTCTGAGTTGGGCGTGATGGCTCAGGCCTGTAATCCCAGCACTTTGAGAGGCCAAGGAGCATGGATCACCTGAGGTCAGGAGTCTGAGACCAGCCTGACCAACATGGTGAAACACCTTCTCTACTAAAAATACAAAAATTAGCTGGGCATGGTGGCAGGTGCCTGTAATCCCAGCTACTAGGGAGGCTGAGGCAGGAGAATCACTTGAACCCGGAAGTTGGAGGTTGCAGTGAGTAGAGATCACACCACTGCACTCCCGTCTGGATGATACAGGAAGACTCCATTTTAGAAAGAAAGAAAGGAAAGAAAGAAAGAAACAGAGAGAGAAAGAGAAAGAAAGAGGGAAGGCAGGGCAGGCAAGCCATGAATAAACGGCGATATCCAACTGTGAACCTGATGTGTTAGGTCAGAATGTCTCGTCCTGGAAGCTTATGTTCAATTTTGGAGTGGAAGACTGATATGGTCTGGCTCTGTGTCCCCACCCAAATCTCATCTTGAATTGTAACCAGAATTGTAATCCCCACATGTTGGGAGAGGGATCTCATGGGAGGTGATTGAATCATGGGGATGGTCCCCCATGCTGTTCTTGTGGGTGAGTTCTCATGAGATCCAATGGTTTTATAAGGGGCTCTTCCCCATTCTCTCTGCATTTCTCTCTCCTGCTGCCTTGTGAAGAAGGACATGTTTGCTTCTCCTTCAGCTATGATTGTAAGTTTGCTGAGGCCTCCACAGCATGCAGAACTGTGAGTCAATTAAACCTCTTTCCTTTATAAATTACCCAGTCTCGGGTATTTCTTTATGTCAATGTGAAAACAGATAATACAAAGACCAAAAATTCCCACAGATATATTAAGAATATTTGAAGTGGTTGGAAAAAGATGCAGTATGGTCTACAGAAAACAAAATAAAAATTTAAGTAGAACACAATGGAAGGTAGCAACTAGCAGAAGGTGGGGGATGAAATAAACAGAGAAAAAGAAACAAATTTGTAATATAAAATAAGTGGCCAAGCACGGTGGCTCACACCTTAATCCCAGCACTTTGGGAGGCTGAGGCTGGTGCATCACTTGAGGTCAGGAGTTCAAGACCAGCTTGGCCAACAGGGTGAAACCCCATCTTTACTAATAACACAAAAATTAGCCAGGTGTGGTGGTGTGCACCCATAGTCCCAGATACTTGGGAGGCTGAGGCAGGAGGTTGCAGTGAGCTGAGATCGCACCACTGCACTCGAGACTGGGTGACAGAGTGAGACTCTGTCTAAAATAAAATAAAATAAAATAAAGTGTCTGTTTTACCTAAAATAGTCTATATTGTAACATTGTTTTGCTCCTAATACATAGATCTAAAAGGCCATGGTGTATTTCAAATTAAAATCTAATGTTTATTGTGCCAAGCACCCTTTTGAGTGATTTTCATGGAGTACATCTTTTAATCTTCACCCTAGCTCTACAAGTTTAATATTGTCTTCCCGGATGAGAAAATCTAGGCTCAGCAATTGGGTATATTTCCCATCAGTAGCATAAGGCATGGCTAGAGTTTGAAAGTAGTCTTGTGTGATAAGAGCCTCTGAGTTCCTCCCATACCACTCTGGGTTCCAACTGAGCTGCAAAAGTTAAATAGGAGTAAGTACATTTGTGACACTTCATAGAATACATCTAATGTACTTCATTTTTAAATCTTGGTACCTAAGACTACTTTTGTTTTTTGACTATGGATAAATGTGGTATTGCCATTGTATAGTTACAAGGAACATATTTTTCAAACCAGAAGCTGGAACCAAAGGTTTTACAGAGAGGATTTCAGTTTTGTACACATATGAACAATCTTATGAAGATATAAAATGTAAAATATATTTAATTATATATTGAACAAATTACCTTCATTAAAAAGAAAAATACAATCACATGAAATAAAGTCTAGTTTGAGAATACCAAACATATGGTTCTATAAAACATAACTTCTATCCTTTATAGCCCAATCCTTTCGTAGTTGCTCTCAGGTCTAGTTTTCACCCTCACTAATTTAGTCACAATCCTTGTTTAGCTAAGGACTTTGAAGCTATTTCATGCTTCAGTGCAGAAAGGTAATTAATGTTAGAATTTTGACCTTTAAAAACACACGTAGAGGATTTAATAACATTGATGTAATTACAATGCATTAAGTGGTTATTCCTTTTCTTACCTCCACAAAGTAATTGTAATAGAGTCTGATGTTACTATTGGCATTGCTGTTTAAATCATAAACAAGGGAATTGCCAACGTGGAAATGTACCCTAATTCAAATTAGGCATAACATGTAGAATATTAAAATACAAGAAACCTTGCTTCCTTTACTTCCTTTGTTTCTGACACAAAATAAAAATGATTACTTTCAATTAGCTTAAAACCTACCCACACATATATCTGGTTAAATACTATGAATTATTTATGCAGAAGACTCCCAAGAGACATTTAAACAGTGGATAAATGATAAATCCTCTCCAATCTACTGGATGACTAATTTAATCTGTGATCCCATAGCTAACTTGAGAATGATAGTTTTCACTGGCCATACCAAAAACAAAACAAAACAAAAAAAACCCCAAATGCTACACAATGAAATAAAATCCTCTGGTTTGCAGACAGCTTCATTATCCAGTTTTATAGTTATGAGCACAGTATTATCGTGTTTTTATGCACCAGGTGTGAACAGGCTCCCCGTACAGCCTGCAGGCATATCTATGAATTGGATCACTTCTAGGAAGTCAGGTATGTTCTTTCCGCTTCACCATGATTCATCCTACTCCTTATTGTCTTGAATCTATACTGTTTTACTCATTTGGATAATCTTCTGGGCTTTTAGAATCACGCAAGTTTATTAGCCTTGATTTAGAGGATGAAAGAAAACATATATTGGCCATCACATTAAAAAAAAAACTTGGGCACCTAAGATAGACTAATCATATATATGAGTGTGCCGATTATTTCTTGACCCGCAGCCCCATATCTTCTATTCTTTGCCTTTCTTTGTGATATCAGAGGCACACTCTGTGAACATTTCTGCTTTGCCAGTTGGCATAATGCTTCAACTAAAGAAAGAGCTTGAGGGAAACTGTAAGACAATAGCAACAGGAAGGCACTTCCCCTTCAGGTTTTCGTCCTCTTTCCTTATAAAACAGCACTTGAGCCTACTAGCCTTCACGAATCAGCTCTAGCCAGTCATACTCTTACATCATATTCTTCCTGCTTACTGGTCCACCAGCTATGATCTATGCCCTCTGGTAAGTGTCTTTGCTCCTGGAGGCTGCCTGCTCCTGCTCTCTTTAGAGATCAAAACCTCAATCTTGAGGGGATCCTCTAATGAGTTATTGTTCTTACATTGTCAGCTCTCTTCAGCCTAGATATTATGGCTGTTTGTTTTACAACCTGCTATATCTGGACCCCTTAGAGGGTTTTTTTTCCCACCTTTTAGTACTTAAGTATGTTTATTGGTGATTAATTCTTTATGTTCATCTTCTCTATTCAAATTACTGGTATTATTTCTGTGTTCTAACTAAATCCTGACTGATACAGTGAGGAATTACAGGGAAGTTTATTCTAGATAAGATGTACCAAAATTTCTTATGAACAAAGCTAACAAAGTCGTATTAGCCCATTTTTAATGCTGCTGATAAAGACATATCCGACATGGGGGCAATTTACAAAATAAAGATTTTTAATTGGACTTACGTTTCCACGTGGTTGGGGAAGCCACACAATCATGATGGATCGGAAGGAGGAGCAAGTCACATCTTACATAGATGGCAGCAAGCAAAGAGAGAGTGAGGAAGATGGAAAAGCAGAAACCCCTGATAAAACCATCAGATCTCATGAGACGTATTCACTACTATGAGAACAATATAGGGGAAGCATCCCCATGATTCAATTATCTCCCATTGGGTCCCTCCCACAACACGTGGGAAATATAGGAGTAAAATTTAAGATGAAATTTGGTTGGGGACACAGAGCTAAACCATATCAGAAGTGTTATAGGAAATAGAAATTGAAGCAGGATCTATAATATGCCAGGTTGCAGTTATATGTACATAAATTAAGTTCTATTGTTTAAAATCTTATTTAATATCAGTAAACTTTAATGAATACTAAAAGCAATGTCTGAATTTCTTACTAGGAAGAATCTGAAAACAGGGCTATTAATTTTTAGCCTAAGATATCTAAAAGCATATTGAATAATGATTTGAATTAAAATCAGTCACCAGGAATACACACACACAGGTGCATAGAAAATCATGGGGCCTTTTTCTTTCTTTCTTTCTTTTTTTTTTTTTTTTTTTTTGAGGCAGAGTCTCACTCCATCACCAGGCACCAGACTGGAGTGCAGTGGCGCGACCTTGGCTCACTGCAACCTCCGCCGCCTGGGTTCAAGCAATTCTCCTGCCTCAGCGCCCCCAGTAGCTGGGACTACAGGCGCGTGCCACCAAGCCCGCTAATTTTTTTGTATTTTTAGTAGAGACCGGGTTTCACATCATGTTGACCGGGATGGTCCCGATCTCTTGACCTCGTCATCCGCCCGCCTCGGCCTCCCAAAGTGCTGGGATTACAGGTGTGAGCCACCGTGCCCGGCCTCATGGGGCCTTTTTCTTATTCATCAATTAATTCACATGTCAACAAAAGGCCAGCAAGTTACAATTGGGTAGATTGGGTGTCCTTTGTCCCCAAAATATTTTTTCTTTTTGTATATAGATAAGGATTTGTAGATCAATAACCATTCTGATTTCAGCATGCAATTACATTTGCTTTGCTTGAGTTCCTTTGAGTTATGTACAAAGCTTCCTGTTCTGAAGCCACTGTGTATTTGTTTTTCTGCTCTGGTTTCATTGCATACTGATGGCAAGTTAAATTATGAAAAACATTAGTCTTTAATTCCATCAAGATGTTGATGTCAGAGAAAGGTAAAGTTACAAATTAGATGGTACTAGGAGCTTGAGTCATGCTGTACCGGAAGGACCCCTATAAAATTATTTTTTTCTTTTTTGATTTGATGGAAATTAAAGATGCAAGTAGGGAAGCCTGGTAAACTCATCTGCTGATAGTACACATGAAGGCTTAAACTAGAAAATTTAATAGGACCAAAAATATAAACAAATTTTAACAAGTGATAAAACTGCATTCTATATTGTTAGTCATTTATACCAGGTATTAACCCCCTCAACATTGTAGGGATTGTGCAAGTTCAGGATAGAGCTTCTAGGTCAGCAAGTAATTGATGTAAGTAACTAATGCAAGTAAGTAATGAAAATAAGGATTGAATTGAAATCCTTTGTACAATGTCCCTACAATATACAAAATACAGTGCCATCAAGAAGCTTAAGATCTGATGGGTGCCCAAATGGTTCGCTCTGAAGTGTTCCACATATTAATGCTTTACACCAAAACAATAATCTTCAGCTACTAAATTTTGACTTTGGTTTGGCTAGAAATAAATTGTTTTTCCTTTTAAATTTCTTATTCTTTATTTTTCCTCCAGTAGTGAACCTTCAATTTTTACCAGCTTCTTACTATAGCCAGGAAAAAAGTGAAGGAAGAGGTTGAATAAATCTGAAAAGACTGTTGAAATAATGATTTGTTTGAAAATAGTTGGATAATTGTTTTATACCAGTTTTGTTTTGGTGTACCTTGTTAACTATTTACTGGCAAATCTGTGAAAGACACAAACCTTAGTACCAGATTATTTAGATTGAATATTTTGACCATGGTGTATTGATAGCCTTTTCACTATCATTAGCTCCTTTTAATACACGGCATTTATTTATTTAACAAACACCTCCTTAGCATGCATCAGTATACCCAAGGCTAGACTATTTGCCCCAATCTGAAAGGGCAAAATCCTGGGAGAGGCCTTTCATTGGTTAACATATCTCTCCCTCAAAACATAGATATGCCAAAGGTGAAATAAATTTGTTTCTCTCCTGCTGGCACCCTGCACTCACCGTCTCACTTTATTATGAGGATATTTTCATTTAACAATTTGAAATATAAATTGGAGGACTTTCAGTGGTGTTTTAGGGATTTTAGGATGTCTCTTCTCCAAACCTGGAAATGTACAAGTCTCCAAGTCAGATCGTCAGAAGAAATTCTGTCTCATCTTTGGGATTTAGAAACCCATTTATAAAAAAACAAGTCAAGACACACATAATAAACATTTGCAACCACATGACATTTGCTGCAGTTGTCTTCATTTTAATATTTTAAAAGGTCTACCACTTTTCTAAACAATAACTCTCTTTCTTTTGAATCTTTTATCATAATGGAGGCATTGTCTTCCCAAAACTCCATTTAATAGTTAAAATTTTGCATACTTTTTCTAGGCCATTTCAAATAATCTTTTCTCTAGGAAACTATTTTATCTGTGAAACCAAGATAATGTTTTCTTCTCCTTCACAATACTTAAGTTTTGTTTTTTAAAGTTTTATAGCATTGCAGAGTACTATGAGTGGAAAAATACTTTTCTCTATAATTTTTGTTTGTTTGTTCACTAATGTATCAGGAGGATATTAATATCATATTGCTTTATTGTAATTAATAAAAGGAGGAGGACAGGGAGCGTAACTCAGATTATATGTCTTCAAAGATAAATACAATTTATCATTTGAATTACTCTGACAGTGAGACCAAAGCTAACTTTTTCACTGGAAAATCATTGAAAGAAAGTTGAAAAAACAGCAGATTTACAACCTGCCTCCATGCTTATGTTTGGAGCACCTGTCTGAGGAATCTTTCCGTCCTTAGCATGTGGAGTGTTTGGATGGAGCGTAAAGTAAGGAATCGTTCACCATTACTCTTCAACACAATCTGCCATCTGTTCCTTTTCAGAATAGTGGCAGATGCCAGGCACCCCAGTGAAATTGCTTTACAAGTCTCCTCAGAGGGCCACAGATGGGCAGAAGCTGAAAACATTCAGAGGTGGGAAATCTTTGTTTCTTTTAAACAGGGACAGCAGCCTCACTTGCTCAAGCCTGCAATCTCTCTGGGGTTAAGGCTTCCTCAGACGTCCTCCTTCCAGTCCAAGGAGACACTTTGGGCAATGTGGGGCAGTTTTCCCCCACTCCAGGAGGCCCTGTGGTAATTCCCCTCGGCTCCAAGTCAAAGCCAAGATACCTGAGAGAAGATCTTCGCCTGCTAGGTCTGCTTTTTTAATTTTTTGAAATTTTGTGTTTTAATATTCAAGGTAAAATAAATTAAGTCTAAAAGAAATAAGATATAGAATAGAAAACTCTTGGTGTGTGGTTATACTTTGGAGAGAAGATGCCTTTTTAAAAAAATCCCAAGAGTGCAACATGCCCTGATCCAAGGACTGTATAGAAACCCACCTCTCCTTCCTATCCATCCTCTGTGACCCAGTGGCCATAGGGATGTCGGCCATTGGCATTTTACTTTCAAGTAAGTCTCCAGACCCTTTATAGTGCTTCCTTCCTGAGGGTTCCCAGACTTGGGTCACACCTGTCCTCAGAACTGCCTTCTAGTATGGTCTCAGAGGCTTTGGAGTGAGGAGATGTTAGTACTTCTGTGCTCATTGTAGCTCTATTCATACTAGCCAAGATGTAGAAACAACCTAAATGTTCATCAACAGATGAATGGATAAAGAAAATGTGTGTACACACAATGGAATATTATTCAACCTTAAAAAGAAGGAAATGCTATAATATGGGACAACATGGATGAACCTTAAGGATGTGAGGCTAATGAAATGAAATAGACACAGAAAGACAAATAGTGTATGATTCCACTTTCATGAGAGTACCAATCAGTCATCTCTGTGGCCAGTTCCAATGGCTTCCCTTCAAGTTCAATTGGCCTTAGCAAGGAACTGATCACTCAATAGCCCCTCATACAATTACCAGAGAAAATTCCCAGAATCCTGACCCAGCAGGAGCAGATTTACCAAAGGGTCTTGCCAGTTGACTATCTTTGCTTTTTAACCTGGGACTTGGGCGCTTCTGAATTCCAGAGGTCCCTGTCCTGACTCATTTCAGTATCCATTTGTACTTCCCTGAACAAAGAGCACAATGCCCTTGAAGATCTTCTGATAAGATTTAATGAGGTGTTTTAAGACAAGATACCTCAATTTCGAGTTTTGACAACATGATCTCTAGCCACATTTGTCTAGTCTAGCCCATCCCCTCTTCCACCCATCAGGCCTTTTTAGCAAAAACTCAAAAACTGACAGATCTGAGTCCGGAGAGCAGGCAGGAACTGTGGGCTTGAGGAACAATGAAGCACCTAACTCCTGCTTTCTGCATTTCATCAAGACCTTCAGTCATAGAAAGCCAATCCCAGGTCTATGTTTACTTCACTTTCTTTTCTCCAAGGATGGAGATTTACATTAAGCAAGAGTTGAACTAACTAATGAGGAACAGAAGGAAACAGCCTGTTACAATGTTGAGGAGGAGGGTTGGGGGAATTAAGTAAATGGCAATTTAGGAAAATGTCTTCTGTGAAAAAAAAATTATGGTTGGAGCAAAATTGTGTATGATTTGGCCAGCCAGCATCAATTTCCTCTTCCTAAAAGCACTAATTTTTGGAGGAATTACCTCTTCCACATTGAATACAGTCTGGTGAACTGTGAACAAAGGCTCTGCCTCACTCAATGAGTGGGTGAGCACCTGACCCAGTTTGAACCAGTGTAAATCTCAGGCAGAGGAGTAAAGATTAACAATGATGGAAATTTTATTCTCTTTTGGGGTGGAAGATGAAAAGGAGGGATGTTCTGACTGCCCCAACTGCTAATTCCTGTTTTCCAGCCTGGAAGACAGTCTTTTTTTTTTTTTTTTTTTTTTTTTTTTAATTGTACTTTAGGTTCTGGGGTACATGTGCAGATCATGCAGGATTGTTGCATAGGTACACACATGGCAATGTGGTTTGCTGTCTCCATCCCCCCGTCACCTATATCTGACATTTCTCCCCATGTTATCCCTCCCCGACCTCTCCATCCCCATGCTGTCCCTTCCTTGCCTGCCCCCCAACAGACACTAGTGTGTGGAATACAGTCTTGAGTCTGGCCCATTTCAAAACCCTAGCCTGTATTAGCTCCTGCTAATTTTCCACATATATTCTGCTTAACCTCAGCAAAAAGAGATTATTTCTGTTGCTTAAAACTAAAGAATCTTCATTACGGAATTACATAACTCAGAAAAATAAGCCATAAAGTGAATATTGATATCTCAAGTGTATTAAATCCTTGTTACCTGGTCCATGGTTCACTTGATAACATAACAAAATTAGGCACCAAATACATCAACATTAAATACATAAAAGAATCTGCATGTATTTGTTAACTTCACAGAAAACAAACACTATAATTGAAACTGTTTTGGACATTTCAAAGAGAGCTGACAAACAGTGTCTTGGAAAGGCTCTAAACTGCAAGTATCAACAAACTGGATGATGAAAACATGAACACTCCCCTCTCTCTTTTAGATAAGATTGCTTGAAATAACAAACACTAGGGTAATCAGGAATATAGTCAACTATCTACACTCTGAATGGAAAGCCAGAACAACTTGTTCCCTTTTAAATTGATACTATTGGAGAATTTGCAGCACTGTGAAAAGATAATTTCTTTGAAATGTTTGGAGATGAGAAAAAATATAAACTAACAATCTTGGAACAGATTTACTATTGTTGTATTTTATCCTGATGATATTTGAATGCCAATGTGCTTTCCAATACATGGCCCAACGACTTTATGACTGAAGTTTATTCAAGAAAGGCAAGGGACAAAAAAAGAACATTAATTAATTATCCATGTTAAAAGTATGGTGGCATCACAACAGAAGCCCATAAAATGAAAATCAACTATAATAAATATTTCCCTTAAAAATTTCTGAGGGAGGCCAGGCGTGGTGGCTCACGCCTGTAATCCAAGCACTTTGGAGGCCAAGGCGGGAGGATCACCTGAGGCCAAGGCCGGGAGTTCAAGACCAGCCTGACCAACATGGTGAAACCCCGTCTTAAAAGAAAAAAAAAAAAATTCTGAGGAAAAACACCTCCATTGAAGATCATCATGGTGTTTCCTGTTGTCACTATGAGTCCAACACTAGTTTGTCCTCCAATATTGGAACATATTACTCTTTATTAGATGTGCACAAGATTAAACAACGTATGTTTAACAAAAAAGAAAGCTTTACTATAATCACACTTATTGAAGCAAGATGCTCCCAATGGTCAGTCAGGCAGAGCTACCTGAAACAGACACTCTTAGAAAGAAGATTCGCCATTTCATGCTAACTCCTAGGCTGACGATAGCTGAAGTTTTCTATACATTGAAATTAGTGATTCCCTCTCTGTTATTTTGGCAAGCCAACTTCTCAAAAGTTGAATATATGGTTGATATGACTCCACTGTAGACTAGTGAATAATTTTTTGGGCAAATCTCAACTCAGCTGAAGCCTATTTCAGTCATGCTTTCCTTTGACTTATAACTCCATCTTGTGGTTTACCCTATTGGCTAGAGAAACTTATAGATTGACTGCCATCCAGTTAGTTGATTAAACAATAATAGGTACCAGTGCTGGCATCATGAAAGCCTTGTAAGGAGCTTTATCAAATTTAATCCTGAAAGGTGGGCATTATTATCTTCATTTTAAAGACTTTTACAAAAAGAAAGATTCAGAGAAGTTATGTGATCTGTTTTAGGTCACATAGCTAGTAAAAGACAGATCTGACATAAACCTACACTCCAAAACTTGTGTTCTTTATTCTTTACCACATTACCTATTTAAAAAGAATTGTCAATAATTTCATTTTAGAGCTAGGAGTCTATTTAGAGTCTGTAAACTGTAATAAATAGTAGAATAGGCGTTAGACCCAGACAGCTTGAGCTTCATTCCTACTTCATCCTCTTACTCAGGAGTAACCCTGGGAAAGTTAGGTAATCTTATCTCTCTGTGATTCAGTGTCCTCATCTGCAAAATGGGAATAATAATGGATCCTACTTCATAGAGATATTATAAAGATTAAATGTGTAGAAGCACAGAAAGCTTTGGAACCATGTTTGACTCACAAGTGTTCCATTGCTCCACAAATATTAGCTATTAATATCTATTATGTGATTGATGGTGATGTGATTCCCCTTGACAGTTTTGATTAAGTCAAGGACTCTGGGGGCACTAGTTTCGAAACTACATGGTATTGTTTTCTTGAGACCTCTCATTGATCAGTTAGCATTAATTATGCGGGTCCTGTGAGTGTCTAATATCAAATTAGGTAGATGCAAGATAAAAAGCAGTGGAAGATAATTATACTGTCCATAAGGAATTTCCAGCTGGAGTCAAGTCTTAAATGAAAAGGGCACAGCTAAATGGCAGAAACTAAAGGGCTGATTGGAAGTCCACCAGGAAGCTTTGCACCATGGAAATGATTTGACAGTTTCACCAGTGCCCAGCCTCTGACCCTCTTTATTGTAGGCCCAGAAATACTAACTCCCAAGTGCATCTTCTTGTTATCTATCTCTGTCTAACACCTTAATCGAAAACTTAGTGTCTTCAACCAACAATATACACGTATTTTCTCATAGTTTCTATGCTTCAGGAATTGGGGGAAATATCTGTTGGGTGGTTCTGTCTCAGGATGTCCTATGGTTGCAATTGGTTAGTGGCTAAAGCAGGAACAGTGTGTGGCATCTGGAGTAGCAGGAGACATTTCTCTCTCTACATGTAGTCTCAGGCCTTCTTCATATGGTCTCTCCATCCTGGTGGCCTCAGGGTAGCCAGACTTATTACTAGGTGCTCAGGGATCCAAAAGTTATTAACCCAGGAGAAATAGGCAGAAGCCTTTTATCAGCCACCAGAATCACTTCCACTGCATTCTCTTTGTCAAAGCAATGACAAAATCTTGCCCAGTTTCAACTGGAAGAGACACACACCCACCTTTTGATAAGAAGAAAGTCAAATAATCTGCACTGTTTTGAATCATCACGATGCCAAAGAACTGGTTGTATCCAGGAGGGATCTAAAGCTCACAGATCTATCATGTAAAATTGGAAAGCTAATTTATAATGAGAAATAAGACTGTCAAGCAGATCACATACTGAAGCCAGCTTGACATACCAATTTTTACCCAGTGGACATGGTATACTATATACCAAAATATCAGAATGCCAATTGCTGAATATAAAATTAGGCAATAAGAATAAAAATGTTTGAAAGGTTTAATGTTACCAGAAATTCATCTCCTCACTGTTGGGAAGATCATATTGACATGACTGGGCTTTTGTTTTCCTACACAATGCTACATTGATGGTGCTTGCATTAGCTTTTGTTCTTCCTTTACCTAAAATTTTTGTTGCCAATCATATTTCCTCCAAAGTGAACATTTTGAAAATTGTTAATATGATACCCACCATGTATTGCTGTCCTGGGAAAAGTATCTCTTTAATATGCCATTCCAAATCTTTGTACCTAGAGGATAATCTTACCTGGGTAACAGGTATGAATATCAACCTGAAATTTAGTTGTTCAAGAAATATTCAGTTGTTTATTTCTTTAAATGAAATCAAACTGTACCCAAAGTGCTAAACCTACAGGGTCAGTGAAATATTCAACCTTAGTTACTCTTCAGACATCCCCTCTTCCAGTGTTGGCCAAAAATCCTGAGTTTAATGGTGACCTTTGAGTTGCTCAGGGTCCTAATGCCACTCTCTACTGCTTCTTTGCCATGCTTAAAACGTAGGAATCTTCGGCAAGCCTGGACATTATGTAGCTCAAATGCAGACTCCCCTGAGCTCTTTCCAAATCCCTGGAAAATTGCTGCCAAATGATGTGCTGATCCTGATTGTCTCCAGGATCCACCATGCTTTAGCATACTGGTTGTTTCCTTCATGGTCTCGGGCCCTGCAAGACCTATCTGTTTTTTTTTTTTTTTTTTTTTTTTTTTCAATTCTGCTGTGGGTCATCCAGCCCCATCTCTTCAATACACTGAAGCACTTCAAAATACATACAAAATAATGAGAACCAATGGCTTCAGGTAGGCTCAGCAAAATCCCCGAGGCCATAAAGTAAAGGAGAAATTCTGTTAGTTAGGGTCTACTTATCAACTCCCTCCTGATAACCTGAAACTCTGCATTCCCTCTGTTAAACATGTCAACTGACTCCCAGCATAGATTGAACAATGCCCCCCTAGAATGTCCTACTTTTCATAGCTCAGACTAGTTGAGTCATATGTTTACCAAGAATCTACTGTGTTAAATAACAGTTTTATTTAAGCCTATTTTTGTTATCGTAATTTTACACTGTCAGTAAATATTTCCCATATAAAATGATTATGAAGTGTTATTTACAGTAAAATTAAATATTTGTAAATGCCCAATGTGAGTTGCACAAATATAAATTGCTGCCAAATTAGATATGAACAAGAGAACTGTAAAAATTGGAAAAAGTCAGAAAAATATAAAAAAATCCACACTTTAATTGCTCTCTAAATATGTGCAATTTCTCATTTCTTTTTGTAAAGACTAGTATGATGGATGTATGTTTTTGCAAAAAACAGTGATAGGAAATTCAATTAGTAGACCTGGACAGGGAATTTTTCCCAGATAGAGATTCAGTCTAATCAAGAAATGTCTTGTACCCCAGCAGGATTTCATAACTGCTACAGATCAGTGACTGCTAGGAGCTTTTCATTCTTCTCTATTCTAAATGAAAGTTCTTATGATATTTATTCTGTCCCTGATTTATCATTGCATAACTAATATATGTCTGGATCATATGGAGAAGAGTGTATGTCACTCAGAGATCCTGGATGTTCAGCTGTATGAAGTGACTAAAATAGACTTTCAGTTGCTTGAGGAGGGAAGTGAATGTGTTCCATATAAGGGAAGAAAAGAGAATATATAGTGACAGAAGAACAAATTTCAAACAAAGAGACTATCTATCTGTTTTAAAACTAGAGCCTTCTTCTTCCTGGACACATAAATAGGATATATCACCGAGTACAACTTCTTACCTTGTAGTTGGGTGCTCTATTGGACATACAATGGAGTTCTAGACAATGAGATATGAGGCCGGGCGTAGTGGCTCACGCCTGTAATCCAATCACTTTGGAGGCCAAGGCGGGTGGATCACCTGAGGTCGGGAGTTCAAGACCTGCCTGACCAACATGGTGAAACCCCGTCTTTAAAATAAATAAATAAATAAATAAATAAAATAAGAAAATGAGATATGAACAAAAGTGATATGCTCTATTTTCAAGCTGTTACATACAGACCATATACTTGATATCCTCCATGTTTTTCCTCTTCCTGCTGGCTTGATGCAGATAAGCACTGGTGTCTTGGAAGCCACTTGTATAAAAGGGATTGTAATCAGTCCTGGATGTAGATACGTGCAACATGAGAATGCTTAGAAGTTTGCGATTAACTTCCGTATGTAGTAGGTAGGAGTCTTACTCTTCAAGCTCAGATATTCAAGAAATATTCACTTTTTGTCTCACTTGAATAAAATTAAGCCTGAATTTAAACCGAAGCTTCATCTCACCAGGCTGATGGGAAATGCAACTTCAGCTTTTATTAAGGCTTGTTCAGAGTCTCAAGTTAGGCAGTTTTACTGTTTATAAGACATGTTTGTGACTCACTTGGTGTGTCTGGGAGCCCTTATCCAGATTCCCTGAGCTCATCACAAGCCATCCCTTTGAAGGTTGTCATCTCCCTGGAGGATGACCTCTGAACTATGTACAGGTCCTTACTCTCACCAGGACCCTCAACCTGTGGTCCTTTTCCAACCTCAACTCCAAACTTTAATCTCTTTCTTGTTCTTCCCTTCTCCTCTTCAAAAGCTATCTCCCTCTATCCCTGTGTGAACTGTGAAACAGGTAAAATGATCATTTAATAGATTGAGATTTTACAAAGGGCAGGGAGAGCCAATGACCTTAGCCATCCTATCTCTCTGTGTTTTGTAAAATCCATGAGTCACAGTGACAAAGGCTGACCAACAATTTGAAATGACAGAGGAGAAAAATATTGCTGAAAACATGACTAATTCAAATGAATCATCATGACACAGCAACATAAAACTTTGGAGTCTTTACTCAAGGGATAACTAGGGCTGGTTTTCGTGGGCACACTTCAGCTAATGCTCATTAAGTGATCATGTGAAATATTGACCATTAATGCATAAATGTATAATTTATTAATGTATAAATATTAACCCAGAACTGATATGAAGTGACTATTCATATGAACTGAATGCAATTCTGTACATTAACTTAAATGCTAGATTTAGGTTGTTGGATGTTTAATCAAATATCGACAAATTTTTGGAAGGATATAAATGTCTAAACTGTGTGTAAGAACTCTGTGAAGTCTTGAAAAAAAAACTGAATGACATATGAAAATAGAAATCCATTAAGCTATAAGCTCAAAATAAACACTATGGAAACAGAGATAGTCAAACATCACTAAAGATTGAAAAATAGAAATAGAAATTAGGCAAAATAAGAGGAAAGTATCCAGTAAATACCAATAATCAGTGAGCCATAATAATTACAGACAAGCATATGGTGAGTATGTGAGTGAAAACTGGGAGCACTGAGATGTACAATTTTGAAGACAGGAATTAAGCACGAAGAATAAGTGCATAGAATGGTGTAATGACAGAAAAGGGTTAACTTCACTGAGTCTCTGAGATACCTGCTCTGCAGTGAGAGCTGCTGCCTGGGAGATATAAGAAGCAAAAATCCACAAAGAAAATAAGTGGTTGTAAAATTCAGCAATGGCAGTGGTTTCAGTGAGTCCCCAGGATCTGTTCTCTGCCAGGAAATGGTTCCTAGTGCTTTGAATACTCAGTCAGAATAAAATGTGTTTCTGTTTTATAAAGAATTCTTAAAACTTGCTGAACTGATGCATGCTGAAGCAGAACATCTAGGCTTTCATACACAGGCATACCTAAAAGATATTGCAAGTTTGGTTCCAGACCACTGCAATAAAGTCAACATTGCAGTAAGGTGAGTCACACACATTTTATTTTGGTTCCGTACTGGATTTTAAAATTATGCATACACTATACTGTAGTTTGTTAAGTCTGCATAATGTCTCAAAAACAACATGCATACCTTGCTTAAAAAATGCTTTATTGCTAAAAATGCTAATGATCATCTGAACTTTCTGTGAGTCTTCATCTTTTTCCTAGTGGAGGGTCTTGCCTTCATGTGGATGACTGCTAACTGATGAGTGTAGTGATTGCTGAAGGTTGGGGTGGCTATGGCAATTTCTTAAAATTTCTTAGAATAAGGCAACAATGAAATTTACAGAATTGATTGACACTTCCTTTCATCAAAGATTTCACTTAAGTGACGTTTCATAGCATTTTACTCCCAGTAAAATTTCTTTGAAAATTAGAGCCAATCCTCTCAAAAACCCTGCTACTGCTTTATCAACTACATTTATGGAATATTCTAAACCCTTTGTTGTTATTTCAATAATGGTAACAGCATCTTCACCAGGAGTAGTTTCCAACTCAAGAAACCATTTTCTTGCTCATTCTTAAGAAGCAACTCCATGGCCAGGCGCAGTGGCTCACACCTGTAATCCCAGCACTTTGGGAGGCCAAGGTGGGCAGATCACAAGGTCGAGAGATCGAGACCATCCTGGCCAACATGGTGAAACCCCATCTCTACTAAAAGTACAAAAAATTAGCCAGGCATGGTGATGCGTGCCTGTTGTCCCAGCTACTGGGGAGGCTGAGGCAGGAGAATTGCTTGAAACCAGAAAACAGAAGTTGCAGTGAGCTGGAATCACGCCACTGCACTCCAGCCTGGCAACAGAGCAAGACTCTGTTTCAAAAAAAAAAAAAAAAAGAAGCAACTCCTCATCTGCTTAAATTTGATCATGAGATTGCAGCAATTCAGTCACATCTTCAGGCATCACTTTTAATTCTAGTTCTCTTGCTATTTCTACCACATCTGCAGTGACCCTCCATTGAAGTCCTGAACCCCTCAAATTCATCCATGAGAGTTGGAATCAACTTCTTCCCAACTGCTGTTAATGTTGATATTTTGACCTTTCTTCATGAGTTATGAATGTTCTCAATGGCATATAAAATGATGAATCCTTTCCAGAAGATTTTCACTTTACTCTTTCCAGATCCATCAGAGAAATGATAGCAGCTATAGCCTTATAGAATGTATTCCTCAGATAATAAGACTTGAAAGTCAAAATTACTCCTTGATCCCTGAACTACAGAATAGTTGTTGTATTAGCAGGCATGAAAACAACATGAATCTCCTTATACATCTCCATCAGAGCTCACAAGTGACCAGATGTGTTGCTAATGAGCAGTATTATTTTGAAAAGAATCTTTGTTTCTTAGCAGTAGGTCTTAACAGTAGGCTTAAATATTTAGTAAACTATGCTGTAAACAGATGTACTTCCATCCAGGCTTTATTATTACATTTATAGAGCACAGATAGAATAGAATTAGCATAATTTTTAAAGGTCCTAGAATTTTTAGAATGATAAATGAACATTTGTTTCAGCTCAAAGTCACCAGCTGCATTAGGCCTTAACAAGAGAGTCCTTAGCATTTTCTCCTTCATTTCAACCCTGGTGAATCTGATGATTATGTGCCTTGGGGTTGCTCTTCTTGAGGAATGTCTCTGTGGGCAGTCAGAGAGAAAGGTCAGGTTACCCAAAGGGAAGCCCATCAGACTCACAGCAGATCTCTCAGCAGAAACCCTACAAGCCAGAAGAGAGTGGGGGCCAATATTCAACATCCTTAAAGAAAAGAACTTTCAACCCAGAATTTCATATCCAGCCAAACTAAGCTTCGTAAGTGAAGGAAAAATAAAATCCTTTGTGAACAAGCAAGTACTCAGAGATTTCATCACCA
>PVKV010031148.1:0-15244 GCA_004027835.1 Alouatta palliata | reverse complement strand
GATGGGGAGGAAGGCAGCAAATCACACTGCCATGTGTGTACCTATGTAACAATCTTGCATGTTTTTCACATGTACCCCCAAACCTAAAATGCAATAAAAAGTATATATATTTAAAAAAATAATAATAATTATAAACTAATAAAATTTTTGATTTCTTTTTTAGTGAGTTTAATTAGAGAGAATTTGTGTTTGCTTTTGCCGGACACTGTCAATTTTGCTGTAGAACTGATTCTACCTAAGATTTCTACCACTGGGCTGCCTCAAAGCCAGTTCTGGGTCACTGGAATAGATCTCGTGTCATACTCTAGTTCCAGATTTATGTCAGCATTGTTCTGAAGTCACAGCCTCTCAGGGACAGCCTTTTTTTTTTTTTTTTTCCTTTCCTTTTACCTCTTCAGCATCATGTGTTATCAAGACAACTCTCTCTGTAATTTGCCACGGCTGAGAGGAGATGGGTCATGTCTAGGTCTTATCAGAAAGAGTAGGCCCCTGGGACCCCATCTCACTAGAGGGAAGTTCTCTTACAAGTCTCCCCACTCCGGACAGAGACTGGACCTTTGAACTCTATCTCTCTGATCCCAGCTGGAAACAGAGTTCAAACAGTAGATTTCCAGGTAAAAGCAGTTTTTGAAACTACGACATCTTCTTTAACCTTCTGCTCATAGATTTTCAACCAAAATTTGGCCGAGGAGCTACCCTATGTCTTTTTTTAAAGATTTTATTTTTTTAAGAGAAGTTTTAGGTTTACAGCAAAACTGACAGTAAGGTACAGTGACATTCCCTGCCTCCACACACGCACAGCCTCCCTTATCATCAACATCCCTACTGGAGTGGTAGACTTGCTATGATTGATGAACATGCATTGATAAATTATCACCCCAAGTCCATAGTTTACATTAAGGCTAACTCTTGATATTGTCTATTCTGTGGATTTGGGCAAATTTATGACATGTATTCACCATTATCATAACCATACAAAGTATTTTCACTGCCCTAAAAATCGTCTGTGCCCTGTCTATTTATCCTCCCTTTGTATTTTTAAGTTTGAAATAGGAGTCAGAGTATAATAAAGTGAAAATAACACAAAGGGCAGATAAAACTCAAAAGATGATTATAATAGGAATCAAGGGACTATGATCCCTAACGTTCTCTCATAATGATAAATGGAAGACACTATGCGCATCTACTTTCTTTTTATTTCTGTGAATGAGATGTTCCATATTCCATTTTCAAGCCGACTGTCAGCTAAAGCATCGAGAACCCCCCCTTTCCAGGACAAAGTTTTCCTCCAACTGGGAAAGTAGTATATATGGGCAGTAAAAGAACTGTCTCACCAGCTACAGTTCTCTCTGGGAATCCATTAGAATTTTCTAGGATAATTTGGTACATATTATAAAAGGAGGATAAGGAGGCCTAGGTACACTCCTTGTTCTTTTTGTTTTCTAATTAAAGTTGCTGGCAAAAACAGTGACCAAACCTTTCTGGAAAAAAACTGCTTAGAGCCACTGAGTGAGACAAAATACCAATCTGGGTCAATTTTGGGTATATCTGAGAATGGCATTTCTTATTAGAATCTAGCAGGCAATCACCTCTGGGTCTGTCATACTTTTCTTCAATAAAGACATCTCTTTCTGAGCACTGCTTTTTCTCCTGCCTGCATGGTTTGGTTTCTTAGTCTTGGCTGTCTGTTTGCATTTTGCCTTTATATAAAAGGCTTCTATGTTTTTCTCTCTATTTGAGAGAAGCTTTTCTCATTTTTATAGAAGCAGCTATGATATTTGGGGTGTATAGTATAGCATTAAGAGAGAAGAAAGTAAACTAGTTTAATAAGCAGAGCTACTAATAACTTCCTAGTGACTTGGGAATTTATCCTTTTCTCCCAACCCCCATTGTCATGCCAGGAGTCACCGCCACATGACAATGATGGTGACTGATGGTATGGCAGTAACTTCTGGGGCCAATCCATCACGTACAAACTCAGCTCAGTGCTGCTTCACTTGCACTGAATGTGGCCTCTGAGACTGGAGCTCGGCTCTGCTCCAAGGACCCTTCTGGCTTCTGTCCTGGAGTTCTTATATACGATCTGCAGGTGTTACTGATATAATTTGTCCAGGAGTTATAAATGATGTCACGCTTACTAGCTTAGATTTTCCTGTGGTCAGTATAGTATAGGAGAAAACTGTAAAAATGATATTACTGATGATTACATAATAAAATAACATCCTAGAAATAGCTTTGTGTGCTTGTTGCTGAAATGAGAGCATATGGTTATCACTAATTTAGAATTGCCTTTGAGAATTAATTTAATTTGGAATAAGAGATCCAGGCAGTATTTAGCATCAAACATATGATTATAATTTTAGAATTATGAAGAGGGAAGGGTCTATCTTTTACTGCATTTTAGAGATAAGATGCTTTAAAGAAGATAGAGGAAGTTCTTGAGATGGTCTGAGACGAGCAGACGTTATGGATAAAAATTAAGGATTGCTTTTAATCACACCGAATGAAAGCATATTTCCTTGGCCATTGTGTTGACTTGTGAAATTTATTCCAAGCACTGTGAACATCTACTGTCTCCACCTTTCTATCCTAAAACCAATTTAGGTGGTGAGTGGAATATACCAGGGCATGTATCAGTAAAGAAGACTTCTGGAATATAATATGACTTCATGTTACAATGACTATAAAATTACTCCACTTGGAGATTTTAATGTTTTTAGGTTTATAATTTAAATATATCAAAGGAAAGTTAGAAAAAAAGACCTTCGTGTAAATTTTAACACCATGTGCTTTCATGATTTCCTTATAATCAAACAGAAACAGGAGGAGAAAAGGGTCTCTGGGATCCTTGGAGTCAATAATATTTGTGGCAGCTCCCATCTTTGTTACATAACATCTTTGCCCCTTCCAAAGAACTATGAGACGTCTGGTGAAAAATTCAGGAAAGCTGAATTAAATGAAATGTTCTAGAAAATGAGCCAGGACATGAGACTGGATGTGGATGCTTTCTGTCCCTAAAATATCTCATCCTTGTTTTCACTTCTCTTGTTCTCCAGCTAGCTTGTAGACAAAAATATTTCCCTATACAAACAGTTTCTCTTACTAAAAATAATTTGGATGTTCTCAGTTGTAGCAGTAATAATGAAGTTTCTTTCAAATATGTAATATATATTGAGCATATTCTGTTTGTTAGATATTATTAGATATTTTACACATATAATTTTGAATTCTTACCAAATCTTAGGTTAACTAATGTTTTCCCTGGTTTACAGATTCGAGAAAGCTGAAGCTCAGAGAGGTTATTTTGCTTAGATTTATACAGATGGTAAGTGATAAAGTAGGGATTTGAATACAGATTTGATGGGTTCTACATCTGTGCTCTTTCCACTACATCTTACTGCCTTTCCTAGTAATATATAATACTCATTTGTTTACAATAAACAAGCATACCACACTATCTCAGTTAATCCAATAATAGTACTGGAGATACCATTTCTGACTTTTAATTGAGAAATTAAAAAATTAAAGTCCAGGAAATTGAGTGATGTTCCCAAGTTTACTCAGCTGGAAAGAAACACAATTTGGACCTGAATTTAAATCATCAGGATTCTCATCTCTGATGCTTCAAACTTAGCTTGCTTGGCCCACAAGACTGCAGATTGGCAGGCAACTTTAGATAATGCGATTTCCAAGTAGTAAATGTTGCTGCTCTTTCAAAAGTAATTACAACAATTAAAAGGAGAACCACTTAGCAAATAAGTACTGCTGACTGTTTTCTTCACTTCGTAGTCAGTTGAATCAGTTGAATTTAAGTTTAATTTAGTGTTTGCCTCTAGTCAAAGAATTACTCTGAGCGTCTTTTTTTTTTTTTTTTTGAAATGGTATCTCACTCTTGTTGCTCAGGCTGGAGTGCAATGGCATGATCTTTGCTCACTGCAACCTCTACCTCCCAGGTTCAATCAATTCTTCTGCCTCAGCCTTCTGAGTAGCTAGAATTACAGGCATGTGCCACCACACCTAGCTAACCATTTGTATTTTCAGTAGAGACAGGTTTTTGCCATGTTGGCCAGACCTGCCAAGACTGGCCAGACCAGTCTTGAACTCCTGACCTCAGATGATCCACCTGCCTCAGCCTCCCAAAGTGCTAGGATTACAGGTGTGAGCCACTGCACCTGGCCTGAGTGTCTTTTTAAAAAAGATTTTCTGTCAAAGGATACATTCCTATAGTGATGAAGTAGCAAAGATTTCAATGCAAAGAAGAACCCATAGAAAAATTTATGACTCTAAAAGAAAATAAAAAGTCCCAGGATGCAGTGTATAAAATCTGGAGTGAACACATCTGCGTCTGGCAAATCAACTCCTGGGAGTAGGTGACACAACTACACAGGCCAATAACTGCAGGGATCAATATTTACTGGACAAATGACAGTGGGGTATGCAGTAAAAGCTGTTCTGGAGGATTAACTCAGCTGATTAGTAAAGCCATAGATGTTCCATTGAGAAGGAATATTTGCTGTATGCCCAGACCCTCTGAACACAATTGTTGGTAATTGCACTTGTGTGCAAGTATGTGTGGGACGGAGGGAAAAAGGAAATGAACAGAGTGAACTATCAAGTGAGAGAAAAGAAAGCAAGACCTCTTAAAGAAGATAATGTATATTATTTGCCTTTGATTTTAACTTTCATTCGTTCCTCAATTTGCTGGAAATGTAAAGCCACTGTTGACTAACAAGTTGTCAATCATTTTTTTACTTGATTTATTTGTAGCTTTTTGAACTTGTTGATCATACTTTCGCCTTCTGACAAAATGCTTTTCCCTTGGCTCTTTACATCCTATTTCTTCATTTGTAATATCATTTCCGGGCTATATTAATCCACGTATTCCTTACATGTTCCCATTTCCCCCAAAATAAGTCAGTAATATAAAACCAACTGTGCATTTAAAACACGATTAAATCCAAATATAAATTACAGTAATAAAAGTGAATGAAATTCCTATTAAAAGACACAGACTCTCAAAATAAAATAAAATGAACACATTAAAAGTACAAGGAAGGGCAGAGTTGTACTAGGGAAATGCTAACAAAAAGTAGAAATTATTATGCTAGTATAAGAGAGATTTAAGGTAGAAATTATTACAAAAAACTAAGAGGGTTATATTCCTATATTGATTGAGGATTAAATTTATGATGAAAAATCATACTTTCCACTAGCAAATATATTTTTATATATTTGCTTGCTTATTGTACTAACTGACTACCTGGTTAGAACATAAGCTTCACAAAGCAAGGAACATTGTTTGAAATTAAGGAGAAGTTGCTAAACATAATGAAACCCAACTATAGTGAAGATTTTAACTGTCTTTGATGGAGTACCTAAAAGCCAAACAAAATGAAAAGAGATAGAGGAACTGGATAATATAATTAACAAAATGGATTTATCAGGTGTATGTTGAGTGATGTCTCTTGCAATACAGAATTAATTATTTAACAAACACACTAAACCCCTGCTAGGTGAAACAACAAGACATTCATGGCTCTTAATATACCAAGGAATCTTGCCTAGTTTGGAGGAGATTAGAATCTTTCTTCTGAGGAATTGCTTTTAATATGAGACCTGACACTTGAGTGAATGGTGAGAGAACATCTTCAGAAATGGGGACTAATGTGTGCAGAACACTAATATGAAAAGGATATACGTTGAAATATATGTCTATAAACTCCGAGAAAGAGCAGGAATGCTGAACACCACATTGTCAATACCAATTACCTTGAAAAAAAGGAAACTTTCATTTCCATTCTACATAATTGTTTAAATGGTAGGATTATGGTGAGTATAGGCACTATTCAAAGTAAACAGAAACAAACTCTACTGAATGCAATATTGGTTGAGGATTAAATTTATGATAAAAATATGATGTACAATATACATCAATATACAAACTCAGGAGTGAAGACAGGTGAAAAATTCAGGTGAAGGTCAAGTTAATGAAAGGTATCCATTTTCAGAAGCTCTGATCTAGAGTGCTCCTCAAAAGCTGTTCTCTAAATTTAACAAGAACGCAGATCATCCAGGAATCGTATTAACATCCAGATTAGGATTCAACAGGTCCTGTGCTGTGGCTTGGGAATCTACATTATTAACAAGCTCCCTGCTGATCCACAGCCTTAAGGACGAAAGTTCCAGCTAATTATACTAGGCTGCCAGAATTGAGAACCACTGAGCTAGAATAGTGTCATCCTGTCTTTCTTTCCTTGTGCCTTTCCTATCTGTCAAACTATTTCTCCTCCTCTAAGTCTCAGCTCAAGGAAGCCTTTCAGATCAGTCAGGCCTAGAGATACTCCATTTGTGTTCCTCCAAAGTGTCCCAACAGCAGAATTTCTCGAACTACTGAGCAAAAATTCCTCAAGTCATTATCAGACATGCAGCTTCCTAAGCCCAGCTCCAGAATATAAGAATTAACTTGGTCTAGGGTGGAAATCCAGATACGAATCTTCAGGAAGATTCGTGTGTGATTATAAACACTTTTTGGAAATAGAAAAGATAAAGATGCTTTTTGCAGCATCGCTCATTTGAATGTATTGTTTCAAATGTTACGTTGGACAGTCTTTCACACTTTTGCTTTTCTATTATTGACTCATTCTTTGACAGTAAAGTAATTTACTAATAAGTAGATAAATACAAAAAACATTATTCCCTGAATTATGGGATCCTATATTTTATCTTCTCAATTCATGTTTTATCTCTTTAAAGATCACTCCAGATAGAAACAATTTCTCATTTTCCAGAAATTTGCAACTAAAGCATTTCCAGAAGTAGCCATTTTCTTTCCTATATAGTTAAATCACCATGATTTTTACATGTTAAATAAGGTTTATGTGTTGGCTTTTTGACCTCTGCCAAAAAACTGTGTCAAGATGTTGACATTTGCACAGCAGTATTATAAGGAAGGTGCTTGCCATTGAGTACCCTAGAACTATTTCTTTTGTCCTCGAAAAACCCAGCCAAAGGCATCATCTTACTTTTATCTCTACAAATCATGTTGTCTTCAATAAGTTAGCAAAGCACAGAGGACAGGTGAGATGTAATTCTTTTCCTGCCAGCAATATTGTATTTTATTCCTGATACTTTAAAAAATAGTACATTACACAACTTATCTCTTTATCCCTTTTCTTTTCCTTAGAAATAAGTATAATTCACCTATTACTCTCCTTAGTATATGCAGAGGTAGATTTGAAAGTCATTTGTATTTTGCATTTATGAACAAATACTGTTAATTAATGGAAAAGTACAAGTTTATTCCCTAAAAGAGACTTTCAATTTAATAATAATCTAGCCCTAAGTAGCCTAGAAAAGTTAAATCAATTCTTCCATTGCTCTGAGTTTACTTCCAAGAAGTAATTTAGCTCCCAGAAGAAAACTGACTCAATGATGTAACAGTGTAACAAAATATAAACTATCTCTCCCGATTCTTACAAAAACTTGTTGAACCTTGTGATCACTGGTGTTTATTGTTGCTAAGCCTTAATAATGAAGATGACTTCTTCTCCACAAGGACATTGTATAGGAAAGGGAAAAATAAATATAGCATATATATGGATTTTATAGCATCCAGTTAGGACTCTGAGTGTTCCAAAAAATTGTAGTCAAATTCTACATGGCCACAATGGCATGAGGTAATCATTAAGTGAAAACAGGACCATGTATGTGGTTACTCTAGATGATTTATTCAGGCCTAAGGTGAAGGGGAATGAGCATAATCAGTTTTTACTGAGCATTTTTCATCTTCAAGCATCACTGTACCAGATTACCTGAAATGACTTCCAACAGTACTCTGAACTCGCATCTCCACATAACTCTGGCATATTCAGAAATTTAATTTTCTTAACTTTTTATGTCCAAACAGACAAATACCACGTGATAACTAAAGCTGATTGAGGACTAAGAAACAGAACATTATCAAATGTTCGCTATTGATCTACTCATGCAGATGATCTTGTTTAGGATCATCAATTAATAATCTTGTAGCCAAATTCACCATTCAAACAATCACAATAAATACTTTGCAGAGAGAGAAAGAGAGAGAGAGAGAGAGAGAGAAAGAGAGAGAGAGAGAGAGAGAGAAATACATTACTAAATACTTTTAATAACTCTCAAGACAAAAAGGATAAGAAAATTAACTTTTCACAGTAAAACTTTACATTTGAAAGACTGCATTCCAAACTTAGGACTTTGATGTTTTTCTGTAAGAGTTCAAAGCTCATAAATATATTTCATTCTATGGCAGGTATTAAGTATTTCTCTAGGTTATACATTGCATAGAAAAAGTTTTTCAAAATCTAAATGTATACATCAAGCTTCTTATGTTTCAGAAATACTGGCAGAGGAAATATGTTTTTAATTTTTTTTAATGTTCCCAGGAGACTAAGACCCTTTGACTTCTCATTTCCAATTCCTTGGAAAGAGAAATTGAAGTCAATCCTTTCCAGGAAGCAGGGCTCTCTATTTTTAGCCTTCACTGATTAAGACTGTATTATCTAAGTAGAAATGAATTTGAACTGCCTGTACCTTTTACTCTTGAACAGTACTTATGGGGTTTCCATGATACCAACAGGGTATGTTCTTGAATCTATGCTTGCACAGTAAATTGCCCTTATTTGAGTTCACTGAGGAACATTGTTGGGTCAAGTTAGGTCAACCTTTATTTGAATTGTGCTTTTATTTTGTGCTTTTCAAAGGAAATTCAGTTAAAATCAAATCTTGCTTCATAAAAATTTCGTTTTTCTGAGGTAGATGATGAAATTTGTTCAACTAAAAAAAGATCAGATAGATAAGAAAATTAGTTAAGGCTAAAAAGCAAAAACCAGGAAATTATAATTTATGTGGGTAAAGCAAAAAAAAAAAAAAAAAAAAAAAAAAGCCAGCACCGTGGCTGTGGCAGATGAGATGCAGGAAGCGAGAAATAATAACTATGGAGGTTGGATGCTTCCATTAAATGGAAGAAGAAGAACAGTTAGGCTCAAATGCAGAGCTTTGCACAAGTGGGAAATGAAGGGGCAGGAGGCAGAAGAAGAGCTCCTTGGAGGGAAGCATTGAAAGTGAAAGCATATGTACCAAAATGAGAGGCAGAGAAAATACCATTAGTAAAATAGTGATGTTGCCAGAATTAGAGACTTGGAAGAATAAAAATTATCTGGTTGTAAATTCAGAACTATGTTTGGCTATTTATGCCCATGATGTTAGGAGAAATATAAAGGAGAAACAGCTGTTGTGTAGATTTAAATGACAAAATAGAATTATAGGGAATGAGAAGACCCTAGGAAGTGAAATTAAAGGCAGTGAGAAGACCCTAGTGAAAAACTCTGCCACTTTTTCTCCTCCTCCATAGAGGCAGATAGTATTCTAGAAGGGAAAGCAACTTTGGGGAGGGTGGCCGAGGCAGCAGGAGAAAGGCAGGTAATAGCCAAGGTGCTTAGAATAGTACCTGGACTTTCCACATCTGTTGGCTACCTTAAATCTTATTTCTTCCTTTTCTCCTGAGACCCAAAACGTTCTCTCCCCTCTCTGCCGTTTCCTTAAACAATGACAACTTTAAAAGACTCCAGATGGCTTTGAAAAAACTTGAAAGCCATCCAAGGTGCACTGTAGGCCTTTGTAGACACCCCATGTGGAGCTAGTCTGAAAACTCTATGGTTTTTCTGTTTGGATTATGTCCTGGAGATGAGTTGCAGGGTTACTCCCCAACCCCCAACACACACACACACACACACACACACACACACACACAATGAGACAGCCCTAATCCATGTGTACTCAGAAGTAAAAAGGTAAGCTCTTTTTTCTGTGAGCTTTTGTAGCCATTGGTCTTGATATTCATCACTCTGTACCCTGCCTCACCTTGCTGTTGGCAGAAGGCAGAGGACATAGAGATTGGCTGAATAACTCACTCCTTGCTTCTTAAATGTCAGTTAATAACCCACTGCTTCAGTGAGTTTACTATTTGGATAGAAATTTCAGCCACCATAGCTACACTGGGAATACATTAGGAATATTCATAGACTCAACCAATTTTTTCCTAATTTTTCTCTAGGACTATTAAAATATCATTATCAATTATCTATAGCCAATCTCTAGAGGGAGTTATATTGAAATGACTTTAATAATAACCAACAAATATAAGCAGTGACTTTTAGAGGATGGGCACCTTTCATAAAGCTGAATTTAAAATTGTATTTTCTCAGGAACAAAGTGGTTAAGAATTGAAGAACTGTGTAAGAATCATCTAGAGTCACTGGTTTCTTGGAAAGAAATAATTCAAAATCTTAACATAATATGAAAATAAAAGAACTTTGAAGGACAAGATAAATTCACATGCAGATTCAAATTCTAAGAAAAGCAAAGGTCTAGTGTGTGTGTGTGTGTGTGTGTGTGTGTGTGTGTGTTGTGTGTGTATGTGTGTGAGAGAGAGAAAGAGAGAGCAAGAGGAAGAACGAAATGTTTGTTCTCTTGAAGTGTTGATTGATTTATAACACAATTATTTGTGCTAAAAACATCTGTTTCAGACTGTCCAGCCCCTCTTTCAGCAGGCAGGTTGATGGGTAACTGAGGAGGGCAAAAGGCTAAATAGCAAAGTCTAGGTGTTACATGAGCATTACTTTTAACTATGCTTAAACTTTGAGGAAATATTTTATTTTTTACATCATTTCAACATCAGTACATCTTGTATTCCATCTGTGAGCATGAGACACAGGGATTGAGGGATACATTGAGGGACTGGTTCAGATGGCAAAGTTGACCTACCTAAAATATTCTTTTGAACCCTTTCCAGGGTAGTAATGACAGATGCCAGAATTTTTATTAGAATTCCAGCCTTCAGGCAAATAAAAAATACAGTAACATCCTTTGGTCACCATGGAGGCTCTTTACACTCCAATTATAAGCATCAAAGAAATCCTTGGAACAGTCATCAGGTAATCAGGGGAATGCAGTGCATTCATGGTTGCTGCTTATTTTTCCAATTCACATGCAGAAGATTTTTAAGGGATTAAGGGGAACTTGCAGATTCAAAGGGGACTCAGAGCCCATGTTGGTTATTGACAGGATAATATTATCATCCAGAAAGTATTTAGACACAGGCAGAAATTTCTGTCTATAAGACAAGCATAAAAATCATCAGTAATTGTGGCTTTTTGAGCAGTCCTCTATCTATTGAAATCTAATTGCAAGAGAGAAATCGAAAGCCTGCCATCAGCTTCTGTGAGTCAAGGATAGTATTTTCTGAACTTCAGTCACTCGGACTCCACCTTCACAATTTAACAGCTAAAATCACATGTACAGATATTTACTGAATATTCTTATTTAAATTGTCTCACTTTTAGCTTACATTGATTTTCAACAAAATTAAATACAACAAAAATAAATCAAGGTTGTTAGATTCTGGCTAGATATTGTTACCGCCTATGGTTCTGACCCCAGTTCCGCTCTTTTCACGTTCAAGAGGAGTGTTAGAGACTATCACTAAACTAAGACTTTCCCCTGGAAAGATCAGAAAGAGCAAAGGAGAACTAAAAGACAATAGCAGTGTTATTTAAGGTGCAGTTCCTGAATGTCTTGTGAGCATTTGCGTGACACCCAAACCAACTTCAGCACAGCCAGGGCAGGTCTCCCACACTCTAGGAAACCCTAGGGAGAAAAGGACTATGGAATGCCAATGGGATCTCATGTGACACATGGGACACAAGTAACACATTCAACTGAGCCCTGGCTGAAGGGAAACTGGCAACTCTCCACAGGCTGTTTGACTGGGACCTGCCACAATGTCACCACAACTGCTTCACCCACAATAGAACGGAAAAGGGAAGCAAGGCTGAGAAAGTGCCTCAGAGCACATCTGGGTCACAGAGAAAGGCAGTCATCTTTCTTATAACCTGAATGCTAACCCTAAATCTAGGCCTTTTTCTCCCAGAGAAGTTTAGGGAACCACACTTAGCATGAGCTAGAAGACAGAGGAAATCTCCGGTTGTTTTACAAATGTGTGAATGACACCTTTCCTGACTGCCTGATTTTAAACATTATCCCCCATCTTTGTCCTTATTACCTTTTCCTGTCTTATTTCATTTCACCTGGGATTATATAAATCTTATTATATATCTACACAAAATCATTATATATTTACATTTGTTTATCTGCTTGCTTATTGATTGATTGCCTTCACTGCCAGAATGTAAGCCTAGACTCTAGGTATTTTTGTGTTTCATTCCCAGGCATATTCACAGCCCCTAGGATAGGATCTAGCATATAGTAGGTACTAAAGAAATATTTGTTTAGTAAATCTGAATAAATGAAAGAACTGCCTTCAGAAAAAAAGTAGGTAGTGAAAAAGGATTTCAACTCACTAAAAAAAAAATACCAATAATTGTATCAGTTGAATTATTTTTGGCATAATATACATTCAGTGTGAGCAATATATAATTTTTGCTTAAAAAATGAAAATGTTGGCATGGATTTTGAAGTGAATTGTTGTTAGGAGTGGGGATGAGGATCTAATGTTTGTATCTTATCACAAGGAAACTTAGCAGCAAGTCTTCTGTTAGATGCTCATTAGATGCTCCTTAAGTATCATTGACTTGTCACATTTCACAGTAACTGATATTCTCGACCACCTCCAGTGAAGCAATGAATCCATCCACTAGCAATGAAGTTCTGCATACAGAACTTCATTCCACTAGCAATGAACTTCAGAATAGGGGCCTTTTTGGAAAGCTGAATTGAAGCAACTGGTAGGCAGAAGAAATTCCATAGTGCAGGATTCTCAGGTTTATTCCATGGATTGAAGCGGTGGGATAATACTGAGTATACACAAAGAACAATGAAGAGAGAGGAAAATGTGGTCACATAATTTGGAGATACTCTGGGTTAAACAAAGTTAGACAGGCTATTGAGAGGCTTTCAGAGGCAAATCCACTAGTTTTTCCCAAGTGTATTTCATAGCAAAATTGCCATTCCTCCATCCTTGTCACTCATGGATCCCAGGAGATTGGTGACCTAATGGGCTTATTTTGGAAGCCTTGGTGTATCTCTGTGGGCTCCTGGGGAACTCTGAGACGAAGAAAGGTCCTGTGATGAAGGACAGATGTCTGGCCCTTTCTGAGCAAAGGCATAGAATCAAAGAGAAAAGTCAAGGGCTGCATTCACTGATGGACTCATGGAGATGTTCACAGACAGACATCTCCATGCAAGGACAAACATTTTGTGTATGAAGTGCCGTCTTTACTGTCGGCTGATAAAATGACTGATGTAGTAAGAAGAACAATGAACTATGTTCCAAGTCCCACTTTCCCATGACCTTTGATGGCTATTTTCTGGGTCTCAGTTTCCTCATTTGTAAACAGAGAGTTAGATTTAGCAGTCTTTGAAGTCCCTTCCCATTCTAACACTCAATAATTAAGTGGTCTTTAGATTTCTGTTCTAGCCTTAGAGTTGTTTTATTCTAAAGGACAAACAGATGAGACACAGATGAGGAAAGAATAGCTAATCACTTGAAGCTTGGATGTTACTGGCTGAATAATGATTTTCATACCTAGGACGAAAAACCTTTAAAAAGCCACCTTCCCTAATGAGCCTGTAAATAGACCTATTCCAACAAGATTCAAACATGTCTGAGGTTTGTGCCCAGCATGCATGAGCAGAGCCCCATGGCATTTACTTAATTGTCTAAATTTTTGTATTAATTTTTGGGTTATTTTGAGAGTACAAAAGATTAGTTTTAATTTTATTTTTCTCATTTTAGTGTTCCTTGAAATGGCATTCTTGACTGAGAGCCAACAGAATTCCTGAATTTTAAATCAAAGCTCCTAGTGACTCAGACTCTAATTGGACACACCTCCTGGCTCAGACTATTGATAATTAGTCCATTAAACATGAAGGAACTCTATACCTCCAAGCCTTCAAAGTAAATACTACAGCAGCAATATAGAAGATATAATTTATTATAACTCTTGTATGGTTACACAAATATAGGGATAACAATTACAGTGCTTTTTACTTTTAGACTCTGGCAGTCTCCTCATTATTCCAACTTCCAAATTCCAAGGAAATGAAGGTGTCATGAATGGGATGGCTACTTCATTCAAAGTGGGATAATGACAGTGCTAGGGTAATATGGTCTGGCTCTGTGTCCCTGCCCAAATCTCGTGTTGAATTGTAATCCCCAGAGTTGGGGGAGGAACATAGTGGGAGGTGATTGGATCATGGGGGAGGATTTTCCCCTTGCTGTTCTTGTGGTAGTGAGTTCTCATGAGATCTGGTTGCTGAAAAGTGTGTAGCACTTCTCCTTTCACTCTCTCTTCCTTCTGCTCCACCACGTGAAGAAGGTACTTGCTTCCCCTTTGCTATTCCACCATGATTATAAGTTTCCTGAGGCCTCCCCAGCCATACCTCCTGTATAGCCTGTGGAACTGTGAATCAGTTAAAACTCTTTTCTTTATAAATTACCCAGTCTCAGGTAGTTCTTTTTAACACTTTGAGAACAGACTAATACATAGGGTAAAATTAGGGTTTTCTGACCCAAATGAGAATCAAAATTTGAGGTTCTCAGTGCTAGTTTTGAATTTGCCACTGATTAGCAAGAAAGTGTTAGGCAACTAATTCAACTTGCCTGTGTCTTAGCTTTTCTGGTGTAAAATTTATATGTTAGAATATAAAATGGAGACTTTCCCCCTGTTTAATAAATGGTGTTGGGAAAACTGGCTAGCCATGTGCAGAAAGCAGAAACTGGACCCCCTCCTGACACCTTACACCAAAATTAACTTCAGATGGATTAAAGACTTAAACATAAGACCTAACACCATAAAAACTCTAGAAGAAAATCTAGGCAAAACCATTCAGGACATAGGCGTAGGCAAGGACTTCATGACCAAAACACCAAAAGCATTGGCAACAAAAGCCAAAATAGACAAATGGGACCTAATCAAACTCTACAGCTTCTGCACAGCAAAAGAAACAGTCATTAGAGTGAATCGGCAACCAACAGAATGGGAAAAAATGTTTGCAGTCTACCCATCTGACAAAGGGCTGATATCCAGAATCTATAAAGAACTGAAACAGATTTACAAGAAAAAAACAAACAAGCCCATTCAAAAGTGGGCAAAGGATATGAACAGACACTTTACAAAAGAAGACATACATGAAGCCAACAAACATATGAAAAAATGCTCATCATCACTGGTCATTAGAGAAATGCAAA